>PVHY01001943.1:79381-140237 GCA_004024945.1 Uropsilus gracilis | reverse complement strand
TAAAGTTTTTCTTTTCTGCAGTTTTTGGAGCTGAAAGCAGAGAGCAGTTGGCTGGCTTTTGCATATCAATGGTAAAGGTGATCAGTAAAAATGCTAATGAAGAGTGTGTAGCCTGCTTTGTAGAGAGTAGCAGGCAAATAAGAGTATCCAGTTAAGGTTAAAGGTAATTGCAGTTAAGTACTGTTTGTAGCCTGCTTTGTAGAGAGAAGCAGGCAGATAGCGCTATCCAGTTAAGTCAAGTCAGAAAGTCTCTTTTTACCCACTTTCAGAACCACAGGCTCACGTAGCCTGGGGTACCACAGACTCAAGCAATCCCCAGCCTCAGCTTCCCAGGTAGCTGGGATTACAGGTGCACTCCACCATGCCCAGCTATTTTTTGGGGACTAAGTCTTGCTACCTGCCCCTGACAGGACTCGAACCATGATCCCTGGCCCTGGTTGCAGCTTTCTAGGCTGTCGCTTACAGGCATGCACCACCATGCCCGGCCCAAAGACTGTCTTTAGAAGGGATAGCACCCATTGGCACATTAGCTTTAATTAGTTTAGGGACTAGCTAGATTGATGATAAAGGAGAAACAAGAGAGGTGGATTGGAGAAAAGGGAAGGCTCTTCTAGGATAATGGGCTCCAGTTTTGTTTGGAAGAGAAAGGAATCAGATAGTGGGGGGAGGGACATGGGAAAATGTTGATAGAGAGTGAGAAAGTAAAGAATCAAGAGACAAAAAGACAGACAGTACAGAGGAAGTAATGATGGGCATAGTGTGGCCCTTAGTTCCAGAAGGAGGAACAACTCAGAGGCACAGAGCAAGAAAATAAGTTTGTGGAGAGAGTGCTGAGTCCAGGGAAGAGAGAAGACTGGCAAAGTCAGTTCAGCAAGTTAAAGAGTAAAAGGTGAGGCTTTGGAGCCAAGCAGACATAAATGTTTTCCTTGTCTGGGACAATTGCCATCTGATCTTGAGTAATCTGTGTATTTCCAATGACATGTTAGTTATCACATCTATAAATGGGCATGATATCTAAGCTAAAGAGCTAATTCAATGAGATACCACAAAATACCCATAGCATGCAGGTTTTCAGTGGGTGATCTCTGTAAATCACTGTGATCTTCACTCTCATGGTCTTCTGACAGTGAGGACTTCATTAGCCTGGGGAATTAAAGAGAGGGGCTAGTGTTTGGAGAAGCCACTGTGGGACAGTAGTAGTAAGAGGCAGCATGAATTCAATGGGAGTGAGACAGAGTGGATTCAAGGACCGAATCCATGATGTCGAATGATATCCAACCTCATCCCCCCAGCCAAGAGTCAGAAATTGAGACCACAGGCCCAAGTTTGGGCATCCAGAACTGGAAACTGACCTTCAGACCCAGCAGATGGTTACAGGATGACCAAGAAAGGCTGTGCCTGTAGTCAACTCTGCTGACAGCTGCACAAGTGGAAGGCAGAGGGATGTACTCCAGGTCTCGGTGATGGTGAAGTGCGGACAGCATGATGGGGGAGTGAAAGGACAAAGCCTCAGCTGGGTGCTCAGCAGGGATACTAACTAGAAATATTAAATGATGCTATGATACAGAAGCAGTAGGGTGAGGGTGTTGTCAATAAGGATATTGAAATCTTGAGAATCCTCATGTTTCCAGAAATAATATGGATTACAGTTATCTAAGCATGAAGAACTGGTCACGGAGAGGATCAATATTAAAAAAAAATCATGAGGTGTTCCTAGCAAGTAGGGAAAGGAATATGCTTGATATAGGGCAAGATCTTGAGCAGACATGTGAATGTTGTATATGGCTTGCCTATTATTAAAAAAGACCCAAGTTTGAACATTTTAATGAAAAATATCTTTATTTCTGACTTCTGTAAAAAAGTAAGACTGTCTGTTAATCTTGTGTCTCTGTTACAAATGTATCTTTGTGAAAGGGGGAGGAGCATTATGTGGGTGCCATTTCCTCTCCCCTACTTACACACAGCCTTCTTGAGTTACAAGTTCCTGTGTGCCATGAACTGGAGCTGCTGGAATCTAGGGGCAAAATTGATCAGCCAGGTAGACCCTAAAAATAGAAGAAGGGAACCCTGTTATTTTGCTTCTGTGGTCCCCAACTTGTACCCCAATACCACTTGATGAGTGGATGAGCAGTATCTGGCCACATGTTGGTCATTTTACTCTCTTCTTCCTCTAACTCCTCTTATAAAAAAACATTTTTCTTTAAATTTCTCTCTGCATGTCTGTCTTTGGGTCTTGTCATGTGGATGATGACTCATATTCACCCCTGTTTCCCCTGGGGGTAGCCTTTAGCATCTCAATCCTATATGTTTATACTTCTCTGTCTCCATTAGAAGAGGATGTGATTTTTCAGTTTGTCACATCATTCCCTGTTGTCCCTAACACTGAGATTAAGTGTCATTTGTTATTTATCCTTGAACTATTCTTTGGTTTCTCTATGGCAGAGAAATATTTCTCTGTATATATAGGGATATGCAACTGGAAGCAACAGAGTTTATGCCCTTGATTTGGACCATGGCTGTATCAATGAAGCTAGGTGTTGTTTTGGAGGCCGAAGAGGGATACCTAGTTTTCTCAGGAGGAGGAGTGGCATAGGGAGGCAGAAGTAGTGGGATAGAAAGGACTGAAAGTGGGTGAACTAGTGTTACAAAATTAAGAAACCACTGTTCTGAGGACTACTTGCTTGAGTCATTCAAAGTGATTGTATCTAGCTCCCCTTCCTGTCATAAGATTAAGCCAATAGAACTGAGACTTGTCAGTCGATCCTTCTGGTTGCCTGCCTAATGGAGCATTGCTGTTTTAACAGGGTGGTCCTCAGGGAAAGGGGTGGTTCCAGGTTCCCTGCCCCACCCAAGGAAGGGTGGAGCTGAGCTGGGAGGGAAAGCTAGAGACAAGGAAGGGAGGAGAGTAAGGAGACCTGCTGGAGGCACATGGAGAACAGAGAGACATACGAAGAAGCTGCACTTGCTTCTTGGCTTTGGATTGGTACCAGGCACTGGGGGGAGGGGAGGGGAGACGGGCTTGGAGGGGACCCCTGAAGTATATGAGGGTGAGAGGACTGCAGGGAGGTTAATAATGGTGACTTTTATCTTGATTTTGATTTTGCTCTTTTCCTTGCAGACTTGTCTTGATTTTGATTTTGCTCTTTTCCTTCCAGACTTGTCTGACCTCTTCTCCCTCTTCTCTAGGGGCACCCACCAGAAGGTATTTTAAACCTGTGGCAAGCTTTTGGGCTTCAGCTTTCCTGCCTAGGGCCAACCTTGTTTGTCTGGTCATTTACCCATGAGGGGATGAGTAACTTTAGGTGCTTGATTTGGAAACTATTTTTTTTTCTTCTCTTTATTGCACACTAATTAAAGTTCCTTTTCATTAAAGGTCTTCCATAGTAGAGCACATTTTGTCTTGATGTGGATGCCAGAATCCATTTAGAGTAAAGAGGTATGGGGGTACTGCACTACCCCTCCTGCTGACCAATAAAGCTCTAAGCCCTCCCCTATTTACTTCTTCCTTACTGGCAGAGTTTCCCTTCTACTATCTAGACTGAAAATGTCAGGTGTTTAGTTTTTACTCTCCTTTACAACGAAGGCTAGGGTACTCTCTAGTCTGTTCAGTTTGTTATAACAAGTGCCATGTGCACTGGCGGCTTATAATCAGCAGGCATTTATTTCTCACACTTACAAAGGTTGGCAGTACAACACATATGGTGTTTGTTGAATGCCTGCCTCCTTATAGAAAGTGCATTTTTAGTGTGTCCCCATGTAGTGAAAGAGACAAGGGTGCTCTGTCAGTTCCCTTATCTAAAAGTGTAATCTCATTCATGGTGGTTTTGCCTGATGATCTAACACCTTCCAAAGGTCCCACCTCCTAGGCCATCACTTTGGGGGATAAAATTTCAACAAATAAATTTTGGGGAAACACAAACTGTGAATCAAAGGAGGTCTATTGTTCAATTATGGCCAATGGGCTTTGAGGAAATGTTTCTTTAGGGGGTTTGGGAAAGCTTTTTTTTTTTGAGACTAAGTTTTGCTGTTTTTGCCTATGGAACTGCGGGCTCACGTTGCCTGAGGTACCACAGACTCAAGTAATCCCCAGCCTCAGCCTCCCAGGTATCTTGGATTATAGGTGCGCACCACCATGCCCAGCTATTTTTTTTGGAACTAGGTCTCGCTACGTTGCCCCAGGTGGGACTCGAACTGTGATCCCTGGTCCCTGCCGTGGTTTCCTAGGCTGCCGCTTACAGGCATGCACCACCGTGCCCAGCCAGGTTTTCTTCTCTAATAAAATAGACTTACGAGGGTGACCCCTGGGGACTATGCGGCATGTGAAGTATATATATATATATATATATATATATATCGATATATATCTATATATATAATTTAAATAAAAATTAAATAAAAAATATATAAACCTTATGTATGTAAACAACAAAATAAATAAATTTATTACAAAGTAAATAAAATAGACTTATGAAGGAAGCACCCATTTTCTTGAATCAGATGTTCATTCATATCGAACATCTGCCCATGATACCCATTTTGTATCTGTGAGAGACAAATGGATCCATGTAGTCCACTGAGACTGGGAGAATGTAAAGGTGCTAAAAACCTGGATCCTTGACATTTGAGGCACTGAAACTTTTGCCATTTACTGCTGGAGTGTTTTATGGGCAATAATACATTTTCATCACTGTTTAGGTTACTTCAGTTGGATACACTGTACTTAAAGCCAAAAGCATTTTAATGGACAGACTTTCCAGAGATGGGCTTATTTAATGGGGCTTATGGGGCTTGCCAGTGTTGGGGATACTCCTATCAGACTGAATAAACACAATGTATTTTCTTAGCAGATCTATTTAACCAGATAATAGCTTAATCAGTACTTTTTTCCAGGTGACAACAAACACGGATATTGGTATAAGGGTATAAATTCACAAGGTGAAACAGGAATCTTGTGATTTCTTCCAGGCAAGGATCCCAGAAGCCTGGAACTAATATTATATGATGAAAGTACGTAGTATTTCTGTTGCAAGATAAACACAAAATTAAACTGCAAGCTGGACACGGTGGCATGTGCCTGTAAGCTTCAGCCTATGTAGCAGCTGGGGCTAGAGATCGAGGCTTGAGTCCCGCTCAGGGCAATATAGTGAGACTTAGTCCCCCCCCTCCCCCAAATAGCTGGGTGCGGTGGTGCATGCCTGTAATTCCAGCTACCTGGAAAGCTGAGGCTGGGGATTGCTTGAGTCCGTGGTACCCCAGGCAACATGAGCCTGCGGTTCCACGGGCAAAAACAGTGAGACCTAGTCTCAAAAAAAAAAAAAAAAAAAAGTTAAACTGCAGTTGGAGAGATGAAGTTAGACACAAGGAATGATTGTATGTATCCATTGTGATTATTAAAGGGATTCTAAATTAGAAACTGGGCATAATAGAATGTCAGAGTTTTGAAAATTTTAGGAAGACAGGTATTATGATTTCAAAGCAGTTTTGTCTAGTTTCTTGGGCATTTTAGATCTTTGCCAATATTTTGCCATTGTTTAGCATTTGTGAAGAATAATGATCTTTTTTTCTTAGATGATTGCAGTCCAGACCCTCCAATCAATCTTTCTTTCTTTCTTTTTTTTTTTTTTGAGACTAGGTCTTGCTATTTTTGCCCGTGGAACTGCAGGCTCATGTTGCCCAGGGTACCACAGGCTCAAGCAACCCCCAGCCTCTGCTTCCCAGGTAGCTGGGATTACAGGAACGCACCACCATGCCAAGCTAATTTTTGGGGACTAGGTCTTGCTGTGTTGCCCTGAGCGGGACTCGAACCACAATCCCTAGCCCCAGCCACTTCATAGGCTGAAGTTTATAGGCATATGCTACCGTGCCTGGCTTCCTCCAATGTTTCTTTGGCGATTTATCCTTTGTTTTAATTCAGTGTGCTACTCAAAAGACTGCCCTGGAGTTTTCCTGTAAGTAGTTAATGTGAATGAAAGCAGAAAATTGCCAGGAGTCAGCCAAATGTTGAGACAGATTGTAAATACCTGTAGGGGAAGTATTTAAGCATTTCCGATAGGAAGGATACTGTAAATTTTACATGCAAGGGCTGTCATCAAGGCCTAAATCTCAGCTTTTCTTTTCACTTTGAGATTTCCTAGACAGGGTCAGCACAATGGAACTACTGTTTCCACCGGCATTTACATCACCATGCTATCTTATTATTCCTGATTTTTTGCCAATCATATTGAGAATTTCTTGAGGACAGTGAGAAAGAAACCAGCTTTGCCTCCTCGACAGCAAAGAATGGAAAGAAAAGGCTCTCTCAGAGACCAGCTTTTCTCCTTTTTCTTCTTTATTATAGCTGTATGTTTTAACTTGACATTCTGCTTTTGACAACCCTAGGAGTCCAAGTTGATGAAAAGCTGAGTTAATTTTCTCTTCCATGGCTCAAACTCACATTAATTTTGTTTCAAATAAGCACTTTTTGAAAGGTGTTGGTTTTGGAAATAGGCCCATTAAGACTTCTTCACTGGATTACAAACCCATACCCCTGTGCCCTAGACTCACATGTTGGTTGTGGCTGTTGGTTCTGTCAGCAATGACCAAGGCAAGGGGTCATAACAAGTATGTGGAAGGAAGGAGGAGACTTTTCTGACAATCTGCATTCCAGGGACCTTGCTTCCCCTTTTGAAGAATGCATATCTTGTGCTACCTTATTCCTGCAAGCTAGGGCTGCTTTGTTCTGTTTAAAAGGCTTTAGCCTTTCACCTCTCAACTAGCCAGAGTGAGTCCTTCTTCCTTTATCCACTCATTAAATGTCTCAACAAGTTGATTAAGTAGCTAATTATTGTTCTAATAGCTAACATTCTGCAAGGGCTGTCTCCAGCATTTCTCAGGAGGAGAGGGAGAGGAGTGAAGAGCATGGAGTTCAAAATCAGATTGGGGGTTGATTCCTGGCTAGCTGAATGACCTTGGCCAACTTCCTAAACCTCTATTGACTGGGAATAATAGCATTCCTCTAACCTCTTGTAAAGATTGAATTAGGTATTATTGAAATAGGAAGTATATCTCCTCAGAGCACAGCCCAGGGCCTGGGAGGACATAAATCTTGGTAGGTGGTCATGGCTGGAATCACTGTTATCAGTGTCCAGAGGCTTACAAACACAGCAGCCCTTTGAATGACACTGTTCTCCCCTACTGAGCATTTCCTTACTTCTTCCTGGGCATTTTCCTGCCTACCAAATAAACATTCTGTAACTTTCAGGCACTTTTCTGGATGTACAATATTGTGGTATTACAGAGATATCTCCCTAAAAGGGGTGATACCTTTTTCCTTGCCTCCACTTAGCCAAGGGCAAAATTGATTGACTAGATGAAGCATACAGCACAGAAGGTAGGTGGGCTCCCAGAAGAAGGTGGAGAGAATTCTTGCTTTTGAGGCTTGACTTCCATCCTGGCATTGCTGGGAAGGAGCCATGGAAGTGGACATGTGGCAGAGAGATTGCCTCTCTTTGAGGACTCTTTTCCCGCATTTGTAAAACTAGGGGATTCGTCAAATTTTCAAACTTTTTAGACCAAGACACACAGTAAGAAATATCTATCATTTTACTCTGTGACTCTCAGAACTACATACATAATTGAAACAAAAGTTCTGTGAAGCAACATGTATATACATATTATGTGAAGTTCTCTGTTTTCTATTAAAAAATTCTTGTCATGAACCATTATTTTGACTTCCTGACCCCCTCATGGTTTAGTTTGAAAAATATTGAACTAGATGACCCCTGAAGGACCTTTCAGTTGGGACTTCTGTAATTTTAGATGTACATGAACTGTATGAACTTAAGAGAAAGAATAATCTTCTAGGGCAGTGACTGGCTAGGACCCAGTTAAATTAATTGAAAAAAATTATTTATATATACATACATATATGCTTGGTTCCCATACCAGCTTTCTGGAATTCAAGGACTTAGTCTAATGGAAAAGAGGAGACTAATTGTCGGGACCATTTGCTGGAGCATGATGAGACAGTGAATAGTCACAATGTGCATTGTTCATCCGATTTGGGTTTTCATTTGTGGAAGAGAAGAAAGAATCCTGTAATCCTGCTCCTCCTCTCTGAGTATGGGAATTCTGGAAAAAATTCACTCTCAGAAAAAAATCAGCTTGCTTTAATCCTTAAATGGATGCAGTCCTGTGAACTAGGGGACTGGAGAGAAATGACTTCCCTGCTTATGTAAATGTTTGTTTTTACTCTAATGTGTTTGTCCATTTGCTTGACCCTCATGAGATAGTCATCTAGAAACACAAGCTTCAGGAGAAACTTGAAAAAACAAGTAGGACTAACAAAGCCACCACTATAACCCCCCAGACTGAAAAACCAGCCTGCAGCCTCCCACTCCAACATCCTTATGGCCGTCATCAGTTTATTTTAATAGAGAAAACCCACTCCCAGAGGGGCCTTTGGGATTGTGTTCTATGCTACAGCTTAAGGACACCCAGGCATTCCAATGAGCCACTTTCATGTTACCCTGAATTAGTTACAGAACTCCCCTCACTCTGTGCTACATTTTCTGGAACTTGCTAGTGGAGCTGCAGATGTATATGGTAACACAACAAAAGTCTACAGGTTGGAATTTGGGAAATGTTTACATCAGTGCCAGTGACTCTGTGTGATATTTTTAAAAATTGATACGAAATTGACCAGCGGCATTTATGTTAATTTCAGGTTTACAAAATAAAGATTTGATAGTTGTATGTATGAAAATGATCATCATGGTATATCAATAAGTCTTAGTAAAATCTATCACCACAAACCATATATATATGGTATTTTTTCACTCTGCTGAGAACTTTGAAATCTGTTCTATTAGCAATTTGAAAATATACAATGTAGAGATTAGGGCAGCACTTGCCAGCAAGCAGCCACATGGCTGCTTGCATGCCTAGTTATCTGGGCCATTGGAACCCCTTTTCCAGTAGGGGACAAAGGTGGTGAGGAACCTCTGGTAGGCCCCTTGTGCCAGAGAGCCTGGGAGGGGAGGACCACCAGCAGATGATTGCATGGGGCAGCCATCTGCCAGCTAGGAGGGCTGAGGCATGGTCTGGCCAAGCCCCCACCCCAAGGGGGCTTGGGACTATGCCTGCCTGGCCATCCAGGTCCCACCCCCACGCAGGGAGGTACTGGCATGTGGGGGGAGGGAGTGCTCCTTCCATGTCACTCACACCAGCTAATTTTCAGGAGGAGAAAGAACATTAAAACACCATCATAGAATGGGTGAGGGATCAAGTAAATGTCCAGCCCACACATCTGAGCTGTACCCAAGAGATGAAATATAGAGAGAACCAGTGCAGGGGAGAATGGAGAAACAACTATGGAAACATAGCACACATCCACACCTATGTGCTCACTGGGTCTGGAGGAGCCAAAATCTCATTTCCGAGACACCATCTAAGAGAGCAAGGCGCCCCTCCCCACTCCATGGGAGAGGAAGGCCACCGAGTCAGGGTATTGACCCCACAGCAAAGCTGCAAACTGAAGGAGAGGAGATGATCTACAATGGCCATTCACAGACACTTCTATCCTGTACCCACAAAGAAACTTCTTTAACATGGATTGGGGTGAGGCCCCCTAAACCAGATGCCAGAACTATAAGGTAAAGCAGCAAAACAACACAGAAGGGATTGGAGAAGATAGCCAGCAATGAGAAAACATGGACAGATCACAAATAAATATAGAATGGCTGTCCAGTGCAAGGTTAACACTGAAAACCTACCAGCAAGGTTCCCCTTGTCCTAAGAATACAGTCCCCCACCCTGTGAATGGACAGTGCCACAGGAAAGAATGGACTTAACACAGATAGCAAGCAGCAAAGAGAGGGGTTTGAGTGAAGGGAAGGGGCACCAGAGGGAGGGGGAGGTATCCCAAAAAACATTTACCGAGGTTATGATTTAAAGAATAAAAATAAATAAATTTAAAATAAAGAAAGAAAATATACAATATGGTATTGTTAGCTGTAGTTTGTATAGTGATGTTATTATGTTGTATGCTTTATCCTGAGGATTTAAGGAATTTTAAAACAAGGTTTTTTTATCTTTTGATGACCATAACCATTACTGCCTACCCTCTTTTAAAATTTTTTTATTTGTTTTTTTCTTGATCTGTGCACCGTAAGAAAGCTTCTGGAGCTCTTCCCCATGGCAGGGACCCAGGTCTCCATCTCCTTTTGGGTGTAGTGGATCGGTGATGACAGAGCCAGGTGATTCTCCCAAGGACCCATGGGTCAAGGGTTGGAGGTCTGATGGACTTCTCACTTGGTTGGTGCCTCAGGTGGAGTATGCCTACAGTGACAACAGCCTGAACCCCAGGCTTTTTGTAGAAAGCACCCACAAAGGGAGTGTCGCATCCAGAGCTAACAGCATCAGTTCCACCAGTGCCTTTTCCATCCCCAGCACAGGTGATGAGTATTGTGATTACTACTAGGAGTCCTACAAAGAATCCTACAAGGACTGGTGGCGGTGACCACACACTCAGGCTGAGTAGAAGAGTGGGGACACCATCAAGAGAGTCTATGATGACCTCTAGGCCATCATCCCCCCTTGTCAGCAGTGGGACTTTTCCATTGGCTCCCAGAAGCGCAGCAAAAACCCGGTTCTACAAAGGACCATTGACTACATCTAGTTTCTGTACAAGAAGAAAAAGCAAAAGGGAGAAGGGCCCATGTTATGTAATAATATCATGGCCCTACAGATCATGAAAGTGAACTAGGAACAGATTGTGAACACTCACCAGGACAACCCCCATGACAGAGAGGATCAACGCTGACCAGGTCAAGTTCAACATGTTTCAGGGCATTATGGACTCCCTATTCCAGTCTTTCAATGCATCTATCTCCATGGCCAGCTTCCAGAAGTGGTCAGCCTGTGTCTTCAGCTGGATTGAAGAGCTCTGTAAGCCTCAGACCCTGTGGGAGATCATGATTGGTGTCCTGTACAAGTAGAAGAACCAGCTGTGCTTACTGGCTCTTGGAACCTGCAGGATAGCCAGCAAGAGGATCAGGAGTGTCAAACTTAAGCACAGAGCCTCAGGGCTTATGTGGACTGCACTACCCACTGCACCTCGGTCAACTGCTTCCTCTTTGGGGTTTGCTTCTCCAGGCCCTTTATCCTCTGTGGAGCTGGGTGTTTGTTTTGTGAAAACACCTGTTTATTATATTGACCATAAAACTCAAACCAATCCAGTCATTCCCCCAACCCTGTAGAAGTTCTAGTTCTGCTCTGGACACCCCTCAGAGCTACCTGGCCTTCCTCTTTTTATAAGCCTCAGATTTCTGCTCATGAGCAACACATATTTGTGTCTGCCATGAGGGTCTCTTGGGCAACATGTGGCCGAAGCTTGACCATTTGGCAATAGCTAGATGGGCAGAAAGGAGTAAGAAATTGTTTTACTGCAGTACCAGAGTGCAAGGCTTACTCACACCTAGGTAGAACTGCCTGGTCAGCCCAAGATGTGGCCAGGGCTTTCTGGCCAGCTCAGGGCAGGGCTGCCAGGCTCTTGCCCTTAAGTCCAACTCCACAGTCTTGGTCTCATCCTCTGCTGCAGGCAAAGGAAGGAAGGAACCTCCTTACTTACTCTGGCCCTTCTGTTCCCACAGGTTTAGTACAGTACAGCAGAGTCAAGTGTTACACAGCATTAATACTATTTTTTATTTTTATAAACACCAACAACACAATTTTGCTAATGTTACAGTTCTGAAAAATTAACTGGGTCTCAAAACCACTTGCAGCCTTTTAATCAAGTGTGTCTGAGTCTCTACCATTTCTCAGGATTACCTGCATTTCTCCCAGGTCTTCGGGTGACAAAAGGGATAGAGAAGATACTCTAGAAGTATCTTCTAGAAGATACAGGTGAGGCCTTGGGTTACTTGAATGTTGTGTTGAGTAACCTCTCCATCCTGTTTCTCAAGCTTCCTACTGCCTTCCTTAGGTGTGGTGTCTGGGAGTTTTGGTTGTCTGAAAGTTAAATATTTTATATCAAATTATGTTGTAATACATATTGTCAAAAGCAAAAAAAGAAAAGTTTCTGAGCCTCCAAAGTGCTTCCCTCAGCCTGGAGTAAGGGGTTGATGTATGCCTGCACAGCTAGCCCCTTTGAGAAGATGCCAGTCAGGGATCACAGCTGTAGTAGACGTTAGCTTAAAGAAGTCAAGTCTGTGTCTCTGCCTTTCCTACCTAAGATCTGGCTTGCATTTGGTTAAGAATACAGGACTCTGAGGCAGGGGATTGGGCAAATCTGGACTTCCCATGCCTCTGTAGAATGTGGTTAGTAAGAGTATTGAATTTATAAGATTCAATTTATAGAATATACATGAAGTTGATGCTGGAAGCCTACCCTCTTGGTGCCATTGTCTCTTGTTGCTTTAGGATTGCAAATTTCAAAAAGCACATGCTAGATGAGAGAATGAATTTATTTAGAATTTTTTTTCAAAAAGATACAAGAGGGTTCAAGAAGGGACACAAGTTTTTTCTCTGTAATGTAATAGCTTACAGGCTTGTTCCTGGATGGGCAGGTAAAAGAAATAAGTGAATATAAGGACAGCTGAGACAAAGGAAGAGATCAGCTATTTGGGGGAGCAACTGATTTTGGGGTTAGCATTCTGGGGAGAAGGACAATGTAAGTCCAGACCACGTGACTGAGGTGGGCAGCCTGGCCATAGGCCCAAGCCTGTGTACTCACGGCTTTAGTATATTTAAGCAGAGTGTGTGTGTGTTAAAGTGAGCCTCAGGGTTTTTGGAGAGGCCGTGAGGAGGCCTTGATGAATGTTATTGGTTCCTGTTCTTCAAAGTTTCTTTCTACCACCTAAAGTGAAGAGGACACAGCAAGGAGGAGACAGTAGCGTCTTAGTCTGCTTGGATGGATCATGACAAGAAGGAAGGATGCTTAGAGCATGCTCTGATGAACTCTGATTGGACGTTGGTGATGATCAGAATTAAGAGACTGAGGTTTTGCACTATGTTGAAATGATTCGGGTTTTTCTAATATGTTTCTTTTTGTAGTAATTAGGAAATCACTTTGTTAGAAATAAATAGTACATTTTACTCTAAGAATTTGTTCTGGCTTTGAAAATATGATAAGGGGGGGCTTATAGATGACAAGAACCCAGAAGTCTGAATGTCTTTAGGCTGCAGGAGTTGTAAAAGTTACATTTGAGACAAAGGGGCTCTGAGTTCAAAATGTAGTTCTAACTTTTTTTTTTTCTTTCTGCAGTCAAACTGGGCCTGAGAAAAGCTGGTGGCTTGCATTTGCATAACAGTAGTAGGTAGTCAGTGAAAATGCAAGGTGTTGAGCTTTGAGTGCTTCTTAGAGAGAAACTAGAAGAGGAAGATTTTTCAGTTATAGGTAATATTTAAAAGGTCTTTTCTCACTTGTTATCAAAGTGTTTAGAACCACAGGGTAAGTTAGCTGGTAAGGAGCAGTCATGTTTTACTACTGATCTAGACTTGATCCCTGGAGGAAGGTGGAAAAAAATCAAAGTTAGAGAGAACAGAGAAAGGAGGTGCCACCTGCCTCAGGCTGTGTTCCAAGTCACAGAAGATGAAACCAAGCGGCTTTGGCTCTTGTGACTCAGCCCCTCAGTCTGATTGCACCCTGGGGACCAGGGGCCTGTGCAGATTTGGTGGAAAGGGGTTAAGAGTGGGATAGAGACACCAACACTGCAGGTTGCTACAAACCAGTGAACCAGTGACTAAAGCAATTGAATGCAAGCTGGCACATAGTAGGGGCAGGAAAATGGTGACTAATAATTGCCTTTCTGACCAGTCCCCTTCCCCTGAACTCAGGCTTTCTGTATTCAGAGCCTTCTCCAAGGTAAGGAAATGGCAGTTTGCTTGAATACAATGCTCTTTTTTCAGGCAGCTCAGATGTTTATCTTATTCCAATATTTACCCTATTGAATAGGATTTGAGTTGATTTATTTTTCTATTTCTTTGGGGAGTAGGTTAAGTTGAATATCAACTTTTAAATAAAGAGTGGATAAACTGAAAGAAAAACCTCTTCTGACCCAGGGGAGAAGTCTCAGATAAAACCTGGTCTGGATTATTCTCCACCCACCATCTTGGAGTTAGGGAGGCCAGGGGAAAAAAATGAAAGGAACTCTGGCTCAAGCAACTGCAAAGATTCTCAGGAATCTTGTCCAGGCTGTGGCCAGGAGTACTGGGATATTGTAGCAACTGAGTGCTTGTCAATGGACAGTGACTTGTCCTGGACCAGAACTCCCACCCTCACCCCCAGGTGGATCTTAGGTCTGGTCAGCTTTCTGTTTTAGCCTAGGTTAAATTCTGTGCCATTTCTTTCTTTTTCAGCGTGGCCTCATTTGGCCCTAGAAAGTAGGATCTTTGATAACAGCTTCAGGTAAGTGCAACAATGGCCAAACTAGTCCATGGCTCTAAGTATATGTTCAGCTATCAATACATCTCTTTAGAAGGGGAGATTTTAAAAATACAGTATCCTTCAGCATCACCACCCAGAGTTTTACTTTTCAAAATCTTGAGTCAATGTGTGTATTTCCCAAATAGCCAATAGCTTTTAATATTTTATCTTTATCAAGTGCTTGGTCTATTTTTATTCAGCTAATCCTTTCCATAATGCTATAAAATAGGATTTTATAGATGGAGCAACTGAGATAGGCAAGTTATTCCTCTTTGGGATTAAATAACTGGTAGTGACAACCAGGTTTTGGCAGCATCTATACCACTTTTAGCACTGTACTTCTCTTGGAAACCAAGCATGCAATGATGCGTAAAGATGTTGGGTAGGTTTTATTTTCCTTAGCAAGCTTCTATTAGGTTAGAGGGATAGGGTTGACTAGGTGAGGTGAGAGAAGACAAACTTTGCTTGTAAGATTTAGGTTTTATATCCTAGTCTGTGTAGTATGTAAAGTGAAATTCTTTAGATTTTCAAGATACTTGGAGGTAAAGAGGATAATCTGCCTTTTCCACTTACCTAAGAAATTCATTTATTCTTCTTGTTGATGAACCAGAGGTACTCAGGCAGTGGACTTTTTTGGTTTGTATCTTTCCTGGAGTCCGAAGCTACGGGGAAAGAGAAGACAGGACAATGGCTGCCCATGAATTCATGTAAAAAAAAAATCTCTAAACTTATGTTTATGTGATGTGCTTATGTGATGTGCTAGCAGGTTCTTCCTCTACTCAGCATCTACTGCCACATGTGGACATTTCCCCAACATTTAGGAGTTCTCTGTAGGGGGGCAAAAATCTGCCACTCTAAAGTATCTTTGACAGATTTCAGGGGAGGGACTCTGAAAGCTGGATGGAAGTTGCTTTTGAAAAAGATATTTACATGTCCCCCAGGAAGATGTGTTCTTACCACTTTTCAACAGAAAATGTAGACCTTCAGCCGGGTACGGTGGCTCGTGCCTGAAAGCTTCAGCCTATGAAGCGGACAGGGCCAGGGATCGCGGTTCGAGTCCCGCCTGGGGTCCGCAGCGAAACCTAGTTCCAAAAAAATAGCTGGGTGTGGTGGCTCACGCCTGTAATCCCAGCTACCTGGGAAGCTGAGGCTGGGGATTGCTTGAGTCTGTGGTACCCCGGGCAACGTGAGCCTGTGGTTCCATGGGCAAAAATAGCGAGACCTAGTCTCAAAAAGAAAGAAAAAAAAGAAAATGTAGACCTTCAAACTGCACATCTTCTTAGTTAAGCTGTTTAAAATGGCAGATGAAGCCATGTGGGAGATTTATTCAGTCAAAGCTGGGTCTCTTCCATATATATGGGAAGTAGATATGTTGCCATTAAATTTCTTTTTGATATTTTTCTCTTATCAGTCACTGATGCTTGTTTGATTATTTGCCAGTGTAGAAAAATCCAAAGGGGTACACAATTATTTCTTTTATGACCTGATTGCTCTCATAGTATGGGTTTGTTTATTCATTTTATGCAATTCATAGGTATTTACTAAATGCCTACTTTGGGTCAGGCACTATCCTAGAAGCTAGAGATACAAGAATGAACACATGGCCAGGTTTGATGGAGTTAATAATGACAAAAAACCCTGAAAAAAATCAAAGATGGCACAAACAACATTAAAAATCACTGAAGTAGGAGAAAATAGTACTATGTATTCCAATTCAAAAATTGATATCTCCAATATGTAAAGAGTACATATAAATCAATAGAAAAAAGACACTCTAAGAAAAATGGAGAGATTATTGATAGGAAAAAACATGACCCTTACTGTGGATTCAGAATTTAGCAAGGGGGTGGAGAGAGGAGCCTTTCATAAAGATAAAGTAAGGTGAACAAAAACAGGGAGAGAGGAGTTACATCACCTGTGTGTTAGTTTCTGAAGTTCAGTGGTAGCAAAAATAAACTGAGTAAAAGTAATATATCCCCTATCAACCTGATTTTATGGATATAAGCTGTTACATTTTAGTGTGTAAGATACTGAGACAGACTAAATTTAAAAAACAGAAGGACTGTAGGAGTCTGGTGATTCAATTGATTTGTACCCTTAATGGAGGAATTCAGATTCTTTTGGGTTTGAGTTTATCTTGGGACCTCTGGAACTGTCCAGCAGAGTTATGAACTTGGACTGGGGCTTAGGTCAGAGCTTATTCTTAGGTTAGAATAAAAATCAGCTGCTCCTGTGGGTAGAAGGGCTAGACTGAGAGTGAGGAGACATGAGTTGTTTGCTCAGTTTTGTGGTGAGATCTTCCTGTGAACTCATCTGTAAGGTGTGAATGAGCTCATCAACATCCTCCCTCCTCTGAGGGAAGAGATGCTAAAGACTCCGGGAGTCTGGCCCCAAACAGGAGTCTCTGAAATGGGCTGAGAGGGGACACTGGCAGCATCTTGACTGCTTTTCACTTAAGTGACCTTACCTCTGCACAGGAATTGAAGGAAGGTCACTGCAGGTAAGAGTGAGGGTGAGGAGGAGGAGGAGAGAGTCACCAGGGTTCACTTAAGCCACCTGTGTAGTGTGGCCTTCTTCAGTGTCCCTGGAATTAATGTGCAGGCTCTCAAACCTTACTGTGTATAAAAACCACCTGGGGAGTTTATTAACCTGCATATTGGGGATCCTATCTTTAAATCTTTGAAACTACGTTAGTTTAACATAAAGGCTTAGGATCCGTATTTTAATAGGCATTTCAAGTGCTATTAGTGCAGACTTAAAAGTAACACACATTATATCATAAATATATTAGCAAACACAGGAACAATATAGGTAAGACGTGCTTTTGAGAAATACAGATCTTAAAGTCAGTCCCAAGGACTGGAGCTGAAATCTACATGTTTAGTAGTGGGTCTAGCTGTTGGAAAGTACTTTGGCATTTTGGTTAAAGCCCACTCTGAGGGCTGAAATAGGCAGAAATTGCAAGTGAAACTCACTATTATATATGCTGGCAGGTTGATAGGGAGGACCCAGCCCACCACCTCATATAATTTTCCCTTTGGAGTCTCACAGGACAGTGTTCTTGTGTCTCAGTGCTGGTCCACTCATGGTCCTTCTCAACACCTAATTTGTTTTGTCTTGAGGAATATGGAAATTTCCCCACTGGTCAACTGGTTTCCTAAGTCTGTTCTCTCTTTTGAGACTCATGGTTAAATTGTTGGCCCTCCTTCCTTTGCCCCAGAACTGTGGTTTGTAAGTGCATAAAAGTTTTTACACCTGCAGTCCCAACTTTTACTTTAATCTCTCACCTTTTGTTTTCTCTTCTTGTTTTGCTATTATTCTGAAAGAAAATATTTTGGAGGTAAAGTAAGATAACCTAAAGTTCATCATTTTACTCATATCAAAGTGTCTAATACAGAGGTTATTAATATATTCACAAATGTACAACCATCACCACTAACTATCCAGGTCACTTTAATCACCCTAAAAAAAAAATCCTTATGCATTAAGCAGTCACTTTCTATTTCCCCTACCCCACATTCCATACCAACTCCACTCTGCTTTTTGTATCTGTGAATTTCTAATTTTGGACATTTCCTGTAAATGCAGTCATTCGACATTCATGCCTGACTTCATTCACTTCGTGTAGTTTTTTCAAGGTTCACGTATGTTGTAGCATGGGCCAGTATTTCATTCCTTTTTATGACTAAATAATACTCCATTTAGTGAATACCACTTTTATTTGTTTATCAGCTAATGGACATTTAGGTAGTTTCATTACTTTTCTTCTTGAGGCAGGAATATCTCACTTTTATTTCTTAAATACTATGAAGGAAGTGGGAGGAGGGAGACTGGTCCCATGATAGGGGAGGGTTATAGAGGAAGTCATGAGCAAAGCCTGTGGGCATTAGGGAAGTGCTGGGTGCTGTGGCTGGTGTCTTCGTGCAGTTCTTTTGCTTATCAGGATGGAGTTGCCTCCTATAGCTCTTCTGAAACTCTGGTGCCTCCTGATCTTGGGTCCAAGCTGTGGCTGCTTTAGTTGCTGACTTATAGCCTCTGGGAGAGGCAGCTGGGACCCTCAATGCATCAGGCATACCATCCAGGTAGGCATCACTTAGGTGGGTTTCACTTTTTGCTGGATCTGCATGTCCTTCTGGATAATAGGGACCCATCTGGGGGGACTGCAGCTGTCCAAGGTTTTGCCTCACCTAAAACTCCATCCTGTTCCTCTTTGAAATTTCCTCCTCCTGAGGGACCCCTCCTCCCAGGAGCAGAAGATGGACCTCAAAACATGGTTTCTACTGTTGTTTTTCCAGGGGGCTGGGATGTATTCTTCTGCTGAGGCTCAGGGATACTGCTCTCTGATCCTTGAACTGTCACTTGCTCCTCATAAAGTGACTGAGGGCATCATTAACGCTGCAAAGAAATCTGAGGATGGCATCAGGGTCTACAGACATGTCCTCCAGTACATCTAAAGCTTCCATCTCATTGTGGTCAACCAGCTCACCAAGGTTGGATTTACCCCACAAGACAAGTTTCATCACACAGATAGGCAATTCAAATTCATCTGTATGTCTACTTATTTATAGCTTCATGTACAGTCATTAATGAAAGTAAGATTTTATCATTATTTCTGAGCTCAGATAATAAAGTATGGTTTCTTATTATTCTGCACAATATCAATCCATCAATTGTCCCCAGTCCTGAGAATCTCTCCTGGATTCCCACATCTCATTAGATGTTGAGGCCATCTAGGGAATCCTGTTGTCTTGGTTATAGCCACATACCCAACCAACCCACTGCTGCTCACAGATAGCACACCTCTTCCTCCTCAGAAGCGGGATCAAGAAAGGAGAGAGGATTGGACTTCCCTGCTTTAGTCTTTGTAGGATGCATGACTTTCAATTAAAATGAGGTCATTTAAGATGGCTGTGTAGTCTGTGGGGGAGGGTGAGTCACTTGGTGCATGTGAAATGCCTATGGCTATTTGCAGAACTTGGCCTTCACTCTTTTTCTCTGGGAGTGGGCAGCAGAGGAATCATTGGAAATGAATGTGTTCCATGCTGGATCCAAGATCACCCCCCCCCCCTTCCACCCTCCCCCTAGTCTGGAATCACAGAACAAAATGATGCAAAAACAATGAAGTCAAAAATAGGCAAACATCAGGTGGCTATTTCTGGAGACTTCAGTTATATGTAGCACCCTGGATTAGACCTTGGTGGCAGGTAATGGGAACAGGTTCAAGGTGAAGATGGGCAGGGTGTCTTTGCAGTTGTGACCAACTTAGACACTCTCTGCCCCGGCAGCTAAGGAAGCTGGGGCAGACTCTTTCAGCTGTTCTGCTGTCTCTGGAAATGTCAGGATTCCAGAATGATCTTGTAGAAGAACTTTAATATCTGAAATCAGTTCAAGACATCCATGAGTGCTGGCTTTGGCAGCACATATTCGATAATAGACAATGCAAAAGAGATTAACTGGTGTAAGGATGACTTGCAAATTTGTAAAGTAGTCCATAAAAAAGACATTCAAGAGTAGACAATTCTGTACAACTTTTGGGGGCTTGGTGATGATAAACCTGTATAGGGGGGACAAGTCATTGACCTTTGGACTCTGAAGCAGAATGGGTGACTGTGCAGATCTCTTAGAGCCATACTGCAATAGAATCCAGGCCAAGTGGAGGAAGCAACTTGCTCCAGTGGGCAAGTTTCAAGTTCTGATATCCTGCCTGTCATACCCCAGTCTTCCCCTCTATACCCTGCTCTCTAACCTCCCTATCCCGACCCAATTTTGTGAGCAAAGTGGTGGTGGAGGAAGCAGGTCTGCCAATGGGGCCTGGTTGGGTTATTTGGGAGGTATCATAATTGAAAATTTCAGATGTACACCAAGGTGAGATAAAAACCATTAGAGACAACCTATTTCCATATTTTGGAAGCCACAGGGTAAATGGAAAATGTAAAGGGCCAGAGGCAGGCTTGAGGTTTGAGATTCAGGGTCATATTGCCAAGACTTGGATCATTAGCAGTAAGGGAGGGAGGGAGGGAAGAAGAGAGGGAGGGAGGGAAAACAGGAGGGAGGGGAGGGAAAGCAACAGAGAGAGAGAGAAAGAGAGAGAGCACACATGTGTATGGGCAAAAACATGTAGAGTGTTCATCTATAAGCACATGCAGGGGTTGAATATGATGTCTATATGTGAATGTTTGGGTTTGTATGTATACAGTGTGTTCATGTGTTTGAGGCCTGTGTGTACATGAATGTGTGTGGTGGGGTGCTAAGTTTTTGTATGGAGTTTGGTGTGTGCAGGTAGAGGCTGGCAGGTGTGCATGGATGCTGGCCTGTGAAGTGGGCTCTTGAGAATTTGTACCACACCATGGTGGGGCCTACTGGGCTCTGAACTAGGCTCAACCCCTTGTCTTCTAAGGGAGTCTGTTCATAAGGGGCTGTTATGATTAGAGAATCTAGGGTTGCATTCACTAAAAGTAAGTTGCAGTGAAGGCTACTTGCAAAGATAAGGAGAATCAGGGGGACCTGGATAATAAATGTATGCTAATGGTCATCATGTACAAGTCCCCCCCTCCCCCCTTTGACTTTCTAGTTTCTGGTTCTAGTTATTGAATTCAGATGCTTTCAATTGGTTGTGAATTCAAAAGCAATTTAACGGTTGTTGCGTCTTCAACAGTAACTCAGGTGGAATGTGCTTTGAGGTGAGGGGGGAAAATCAGACTCACCTTAGGGTTGTGGGAGCACAGGGAAGCTCTAGATGAATTCTGGGATGGGAATTCAAGTACTTTGGATTGGGCTCTCCTAGGTGACCAAAGACAGGCAGATAGATATATCTGGTCCTTTTACTCCACCCACAAAGCCAGGCTGCTGCTGGAAGTGGGTTCTCCATGCCCCTCTAAGTGTCAGAGTGCAAATTGCAGGTCAACCTGTGACCTATGCTTTTGGGCTAGGTGAGGTTTCAGTAGTTTTGTGCTCCTTTCCCACCACTTTGAAAAGTGTGTTGCAGATTTCTGGGATGATCAATTGTTCCTAAGGGACAAGATGCTTTAATTTCCAGACCAATCAACAGTTGCATGATCATAAAATAAAAAAATTTCACAAAGTATATATTTTCCACTTGCATTAAAAACATAGAATACAGTTCCCTGGCTCCTTCCTTATGCTGAATAGCTGTCCCACTGCCTGACCTTTGCCTGTTTTACCTTGGCTTGGTAATACCTCACCCCTCAAAACATGCCCTGAGGGAGGTACCAGTGACCAACTCCCTTTATAAGTGAGAAGCAGAAGCTTGGAGAGCTTTAGCTATCCTGGGAACCTGAGTGCTACACTGCTGTGCTAGGTTCTCATAGATTCCCAAAGACCTGATTAGAGGACCCTTTACGTGATTTGAGTACACATACATAAGAAAATGCATTGTAGTTTGGGGAAGAAGCAAATTTCCAACAGAACCTGTGGTGACAGATGCCTATGCCTCTACCCACCAGGAAATATCCTAGGCACAAAACGACTCTGATAGTCAAGACAGGAGCCATCATCCTGCAGTTGGACTGGTCTGCAAGTGTGGCGTGGACAAGCAGATATTTCCAGTGCTGGTGTGGGGGGCTGTTCACCCGGAGCTTTGGTTTTGAATCTTCTAGTCTGTTAGTGCAGTGCTCAGTTTCCAGTGATGGATATGGGATGTCATCCCACCCACAAAGATCCTTTATTATCACACATTTATTAATGAATTATTTAACACGATGTTTAGAAACATTTTCCTGTTTAAGAATAAGCCTTAAGTCCATAAAAAAGAATCAGCATCCTTCCTAACCCCCTTTCAAAATCTCAGTCCCAGTGAGTGTAGCAGTGGGGTTTTGTGCCTGAAACTAACTGAGGTGCCCTGCTCAGGCATCCACCCTTTGTTTTTCCTTTCACCCAAGTTAATTTTCCCAGGGTCATGTGGAGACAGTTCACTATGGACACAGTATTTTCCAGCAAGATATTTTCTGAAACCACCAACAGCCTTTTGGATTTCAGGGTCCTTATTTAAAGAAATTTGCATTAATAGCTCCTTGGGCCCCCTCATTTACATACATGTCTGAAAGGGCAGGAGCTGAGGGAATGCAATGAAAAAAAATGGGAATGTGCTGGTGTTGCACTCTCTGCAGAGATGCCCATGACTTTAAAAAAATATTGAACTTCCAGTTGCCTCAAGATATTCTTATAAGGTTATGCAGTCTGGGAAATGAATAGATACTGTTAATCTTTTCTTACCTTTTCCTCTATGTCAGAGAATTCTGTTTTTGTAGCAAAACTTTCTTGATTTCCAAAGAATAAAGAATTTTGTGTAATGGTTTTTCTGGGGATGGGGGAAACAGGGCATTAATTAAGACCCATTAGGGAATGAAGTGGAATGTGTGCTGAGGAGCCAAAATTGTGTTGCAGTTTGCACCGGATCTGATCTGGTGAGGTACCCCACAGGTGAGAGTTTATGATTCTGAAAAAGATGGGCCTGCGGTCCAACTTATACTTAAAAAAAAAAAAAAAAAACTAATGAAGCTTTACATTGTTTAGAAATCAGGTTGGATCTATGACATTTGCTAAGTGCTATTGAAATGTGAATGTGTGTTTTGTGTTTCATAGAGTAGATCCTAGCGTAATTACCAAACCACAAGCATAACTCCATCCAAGTTTTTTTTTTATTTGAAAAGGCAGGGAATCATGCAACCATATTTTATTCAAAAAGGAATATGAAAAATAAGGTGAAAATGTAAATTTGAATTGCTTGAAGATTTATGTAGATTTGCTGAACCATACTAAACTGGGTTCTGTGCTATACACTTCTCACCCTGAATCTTGTTTAGAACTTCAAATTCTCTAATTGAAATTGGCCCTTTTTTTTTTATTATGAGTGTAGGCAACAAGCCACAGTAACATTAGCAGACTTATGACTGTCACCAATAGGAATCACACTGATTTCCATAGCGCACTGAAAATGATTACTGATAATCACAAAATATTATTTACCTTTTTAAATTTAAAATTGTGGCAGTTACAGTGGGGCGCGGTGGTGCATGCCTTTAATCCCAGCCTAGGACAGGAGGCTGAGACTGGAAATTGCTTGAGTGCACCTACCTGGGGCCAACATAGCAAGGCCTAGTTTCAAAAACTAGCTGGGCATGATGGCGTGGGCCACCATGCCCAGCTATTTTTTGGGAACTAGGTCTTGCTACGTTGCCCTCAGTGGGACCGGAACCGCAATCCCTGGTCCCCACCACGGCTTCCTAGGCTGCGGCTTACAGGCATGAGCCACCATGCCCGGCCCTAGACTTTGTTTCAAGCACTCCAATGTATAGTAATATTTATCAACATTACATATTACTATGCAAAAAGTTATGTTTCAATGTAGTTGGTTTCCTTTATATTCTGGAGACTTTGTCAAGCACTGAAAATCAGTGTGAGAAAAGGCTCAGAGACTTCTCTAGAATTTCTAAGCAGACCATGGCACAGGACAGCTGAGAATCTACAGCTTCAGCCTTCTCTGCTGTGAGAGAGATGGGAAGGTAAAAGCACAGGTGTGGGAGTACAAGGGTCACCCCTCAAGTGCTGTTGCAAACCCTTCCAGACCAAGCTTCTGGGACTTTGTGTTCTGCTGGAAGCCACAGTAATAACTGTTTCTAATACACTTATTTATTTTTCAAAGTGATTACAACTTTTCTTTCTTGCTAAACCAGGTAACAGGCTGGTAGGTTTACGGTAACTCCCAAATATATGTTCAATCTGATAAAAGTAAAATTACCTTAAAGGTGTAAGTTATTAAGACATGAACTGGAAATCATTATAATTGTGGGTTTAAAAGGAACTGAGCCTGGCTTCCTTCCTTTAATCTACATGTATCCTCCCTGTTCCTACTTATCCTTGGAAATAATCCTTTTTTTTTTGCTGGTAGCTTGAAACATCCTGGCCAGCAGTTCATAAAGTGGGATCTCTGAGTATCTCCATGGGAGCTGGTTACAAATGTGTATTTTCTGACTCCACTCTTGCTCTACCTCAAATCAGAAAGAGATAGGGCCCCGTGGTATGAGCTGCATTTACCAAGCTCTGCAGGTAATTCTAATGCTTCTTAGAATGCCCAATCCAGTGCTTAAGCCATTCCTGGGACGGAATAAAATTGGAGGCAGCTGGTGTCCACCATCTGCCTGATAAACTTGCCACTTGCTTTTGTTTCTGTCTGCGGTGATCTCACCTTCTAACCCACTTGGCCTTGCATTTGGGCTCTCCATTTCGTTGGAATCTACCATTTGGGCCCAAAAGCCTGACTTGTAGAGTGATGTTCTTTCTCATGGCTACAGGTAAAAGTGAACCTTATTTACTGGACTCCAAGAGTGGAAGGGAAAGTCAGGAGATGGGGTGGGGGTGGGGCGGAATAATGTGCTTCGAGTCAGCAACTGATACTCATTTGCTTTGCAAGTCACTGGTACTTGCTTCTGTTCTGCCCTAGTCTGTCTCTGTGAGGCAGGTTGTTTGTATCTGGGAATCAGTACAGTGGGTGTATGTACACCATGGAAGTAGCAAATGCTCCAGCTCTAAGTATTTTTGTTCCTTTGTGTTCTAGAGTTGGTTTATGAGCACTCTTCAAAATGTATGGTTTAAAATAATATTGGCATTTACTATTTTGTGTGAACTGCAGACTGTCACTCAACCGCCAATCTATCACTGTATAAAATTGAGAAGATCCAAAAGATTAGAGAAAGTCCAGGCATGGTGGCGCATGCCTGTAAGCGTCAGCCTAGGAAGCTGAGTCTGGGGCCAGGAAGAGCGGCTCGAGTCCTGCTGGGGGCACATAGCGAGACCTAGTTCTAAAAAAAATAGCTGGGCATGGTGGCACGTGCCTGTATTCCCAGCTACCTGGGAAGCTGAGGCTGGGGATTGCTTGAGTCTGTGGTACCATGGGCAACATGAGCCTGTGGTTCCACAGGTAAAAATAGTGAGACCTAGTCTCAACAAACAAATAAAACAAAACAAAACAAAAGGTCAGAGAAGAGGATGGAAATTGTTCAGACATCTATCACTCTAAGACATTGTGATGTATGTTTTGGTACATTTCTTCCAAATGATACATTTTGTTTAAATATTTGAGGCCATACAACTGGACATCCTTTTTCCATCCATCATCTTATCCATTCTCTGTTTTATCAAAATTATTTGAAAACCTGTTTTTTAATTGCTGTGTAGTTTCCCCCCCTTGGGATTAAATTGTTTGATTGATCTACAATATAAATAATGTTGCAATGTCATTTTTGCATTTCAACTGTTTTTTTAGACTATATTCCCAGAAGAAGAATGATTGGATCAGTCTTTGAGGCTTAAATATGTATTTTTAAATTGTTTTCCAAAATGTTTGAATGAGTTTATATTCCCCACAATTGAGAGGGGAAGATGCCTTTGATCGCAGTCAGTATGTTGACCAAATTAAGACTCTGTTTTAACTTAGGAATCAACATCTTGGCACATTGCATTTGGATGTCTGTTATTGATAGTTTTAGTAGGAGATGACCATATTTGGAGTGTTACTGAAACAAAATTTGGTATCAGAACAATTCCTGAAGCTCTGTTGATGGAGTTTGACCAATGTGAATAAAAATGATCTAGTCATACTTTATTAATGTGCCAGTCTTTTATGATTTGAGTGCATTGCAATGAGAGTTGAAATGTGGGTAGAGATTTTGTCTAAGAACATAGTGAGTGAGGTTGGTAGTGACACATGGTATCACCTCAGAGCAGGGGTGCCTAGGGGAAGTTTGCCACTTAGCTTTATTAGTCTATTGCTGGAGAACTGTAGTCCCCTCTTCTGTCTACATAGTAGGTTGGGGAGTGATACCTAAGAGTGAGGAGGATGTAGCTAAACTTCACCTTCCTTTTATTAAATAAAAATTTAAACTAATAGCAGCATTTATTTTAAGCTTATTGCTAAAAGGATTGCATCCTCAATATAGTAATTTAAAAAAATGTCTAATTACCACTTATCAGTTGTATTCTTTAAACCAAATAGACTTGCTATACATGCTGCTACATAGTTTTATTCCCTTTAAACTGAGTAGACATAAATCCCTTTCCATGTTGTTTAATAGTCTTGAATGCATCTTTCTACTTGTCCTCCTGGAGTTCTGTATCAGGATAGACTATTTTTATTTAATCCATCCCTTATCATTGGACATGTTTGCATCATATGTTTTATGCTATTATCAATAATACTTTTTATCCACTGAACTCTCTTTTATATAAAGCATCTTTGGGAACAGTTCAGAGACGCTGACTCAATGTCAGAAGGTCTCAGCTGGCCAACTCCCAGATGGATTCTTGTGTCTGCCCTTTCAGTTCTGTCTTCCCTCTCTGATTCCTCCTCTTCCTTTCACAGATCTATAGCAGGGGAAAGTACAGGGTTTTCCAGCTTCTGCCAGCTCACTCTGTCTTACTCTTTATCTCAGGAGTTTCACAGAACTGGGGCTGAGACAATTCTATCATATTGCCTCCTCTCTGTTTAAAGTGATTTAAGGGCACAGTTAATAGTAAGTATTGCTATGAGAATCAGAACAAGTTGACTACTGGATTTCTTTTCAACCTCCAACTATTTGTTATTTCATAGAAGTAATCAGTTACAATTTTTTTCACTTGATTATTTAGGTGTTTATTTTTATAGACTATGCTTATGTTGCAATTTTTTCCACATTGAATTTTATCTTTTGTTTTCCTGCTATAAAGTGTATTCTACTCCACAGTTTCCCCCTAACATTCTATTGATCTGGCAGTTTTAGATCAATATTTAGTATTACATCATTCTGAATATGTTCACACTGTTCACTCTGACTATATTCACATTGTTCACAACAGAGACAAATAGTGTACCAAAGTCTTCATTCTCTTTTGCATGTTTGTGTGTGAAATTTTTGTTTTTCCTGTAGTTAGTGATTGCTATTTTGTTTTTGCATTTGCACCTGTTATTAATAGTTCCCTAAAATCTCTACAAGGTTTTATTTATTTATTTATTTATTTATTTATTTATTTATTTATTTATTTATTTATTTATTTATTTATTTATTTATTTATTTATTTATTTATTTATTTATTTACTTTTTGAGAGTAGGTTTCACTATTCTTGCCTGTGGAACTGCAGGCTCACGTTGCCTGGGGTACCACAGACTCAGGCAATCCCCAGTCTCAGCTTCCCAGGTAGCTGGGATTACAGGCATGTGCCACCACGCCCAGCTATTTTTTGGCACTAGGTCTTGCTACGTGCCCACAGTGGGACTGGAATGGCGATCTCTGGCCCCCGCCGTTGCTTCGTAGGCTGCCACCTACAGGCATGCGCCACCATGCCCGGCCTTCTAAAAGGTTTTAAAAATGCCATGGGTGAAGGTATCAGATCATTTATCTGTCCTCTAGCTGTCTTTGAAAGAGACATCTTTACTAGAACTCTCTACTCACTTTCTCCTCAGATCTCTGGTAGGATTCTCTTGATCATCATCTTTGCGGTTGTTAGCTTTTCTCCTTGGTGAGATTTCTGCTTCTAGGATCCCTTGCCTTTCTTTCCTGGATTATTATGGTGGTGAGCTGATAAATGTTTAACAACCACCCAGAAGAGGGGCAAGTCCTAATTTGTAGTGCTATTGATTTCTGTGCTATCAGTATTCCCACCTTGGTGGATTTTATGAACCCTCTGTGATACACTAAACTTGGCGCGTTTATCTCCAAAGTACCTCCTTCATTTCCCACCTCCCTCTGTTTCCTCTCCCTCTCCTCCTTGCTCTTTCTCTCATTTCCCTTTTTCTTCTTTCTCCGTCTATTCTTGTTCCCTTAGAAGGGCTATATGTGTTTTTCTTAACAGCTTGGGATCTCTGGGTCTCACTCAGTTTTGCTTATTATCTGGATGAGCTGGTAAAAGCCAACCACAGCATACCACTCAATTTTGATGGAGCACATTTTCAAATGGCTTCCTGAATAAGGATATATGGGAAATAAATGTTTTGAAACCTTTCATTTTTTGAAAATGACTTTTTACTCTCATACCTGACTGATATCTTGGAATTGAGAATCTAGGTAGGAGATGGTTTTTCACTCCAACTTTTAGGATCATTACTTAATTTCCCCCCTATTTGTTCCCAGCATTGCTGGTGAGAATTCCAGCAACTTTTCTTTGGAAGAATTCTACAATGTTCTCTTTATCCCTGATAATAGAAAATTTCATGATGTTGCATTTCCCAACACCTTTTTACTCCCTACCCATTCTTTCTGAATCCTTACCATGTCCTTTTAAATCAAGAAGCTCATGTCTTTCTATTCTATGCAACATTCTCATATTTCCTTGATTCCCCCCTCGCCCCTCCTTTTTCTTTTCTTAGAACTTTTGTTGGTTGGATATTACATCTTCCAGCGGGCCTTGTTTAAACAGGCAGCTTATAACAGTTGAGGCTGGCTCAGTAGAATATGTGGGTTTTGCTCATCTAATTTCATCTAATTTTTATTTTCTCTTCTTTCCTCCTTTTCTTCCTCACCTCCTTTCCTACCTGCTCTCTCTCTCTAACCCTACATCCTCCTTCTTTCCTTCTTCCCCCCCACCCCGCCCTCTTTGCTGAAAGCTTTTCCTCATTTATATTCCAGCCCTTCTGTGTAATGTTCGATGCTCCTGTCAGAGTGAAGGCATTTTGGTTTTAGGGCCATGTCTTTGGGCCTGCCTGGCACATTGCTTGACAGAGTGGAAGGATGGAGAGGGAGAAATTTTTTCTCTCCACTTTCCAGTTTTCTTGTTCAGAACTGAGGGTGTGTCACCACCTGTGCAGAGAGGCCAGAAGACTAAGAGGCAGTTTACCAGATTTATGAGAGAAGACCTGCCATACTCCCCCCCATATCTAAAGAGTGCCTTTCAGCTTTGAAAATATAAAATCTCATGAGAGGTTGCTTTATGTTTCACAGTATCCCATGTCACGGTTAAATAATTCAGTCTCACAAGGAACATTTTTAATACTTCAGTAGGATTATTGCTTTTCAATTATGAACTTAAATGGTCTTCTTCCAGCTGCCTTCTACATCTGACCTCCTTCAACCACATTAATGACAATAATAATGGCTAAAATTTACTGAGCATTGTCCATGTACCAGACCCTGTTCTAAGTGCTTAACATGAATTTAATTTTCATCACAAATCAGTGAGATAGCAATATTGTTATTTCCATTTACTGAGGAAATGAGAGTCAGATAGGCCTGGGGTTGCTTAGCTAGTAAAGGTAATATTGAGACTTAAACCCTGAAATTGGCTATGGATGATATACTACTACTATTAATACTTCATAGAGTGACTTTTGTATGTGATGCCCTTACTTGAGGAAAGCCAGGGACTTGGGGGAGTTCTTTCTAGTAGGGAGCCTGAATACAGGGACTATATCTCTGAAGCTGGGTAAGAATGAAGAACAGTCCTCAGCATAGATCCCAACGCATGAGGGAGGGAGCTCCTTGGGACTAAGCACCCTTTATAGCTGCCCCAAGAAGTGTTTCAACATGCCTAGCTAACAGTGGGGCCTCTCCTGCGTGAGTAGCCTTGACTACTAACATAGTCTCGCCTCAGTGGCTATGTTCAACTCCCGGCAGGCCTTGTTTAAACAGGCAGCTTGTAACAGCTGGGGCTGGCTCAGCAGAGCGTGTGGGCAGCCACGGATGCTCGAGTGCAGGTGTCTGTCTCTGAATGTGCAATCATGCAAATCGGAGGGCCCGGACTGATGTGAATTGAAAGCCTGGTATTCAGTTCCAATAAACTCAACTGTCTATTGCCAGAGCAACCCAGCCTGGCAATTCTTGACTCATCAATTCAGATGGGCATTTCTGGTGATTGAGGAAAGAAATGTGGGGAGAATCCCAATCAGAACTCTCTCACTTTTAGATGTGCAGCCCCTGGACACAGCCTCAGATATTTTGGTGGGGAGCAATTCTCATAGAAGCTGGCCAGGGGATAGGAGGTGTTGCCAGAGAAAGAGGTGACGGAAATCACACCCTCTGTTTATGACTTGGGAGATCACCTGATACCTCCTTTCTCTTTCTGCAGAGGAGTTAAGTGAAAGCCAGAGAGGATGAGGGACTTGCCCAAGGTCATACACCACACCAGTGTGTTAAACTTCCTACCCTTGGGCTATGGTGTTCCTTTGGTCATTTGACCCCTCAAACTGTCTCTCCAGGTCAGTGCTGTGAGTACCAGGTCACCATTAAGCCTAACACTGGCACACAGTTCTCGCCACAGAGCTGCTGAGGGAGACTAGTGATAGCAACTTTGGTGTACTAGAAAGAGTTGAAGGGGTTGTTTGAAAGACAGAAAAGGGGAATCTGGGGTCAATTTGTGGCCCAAATGTCTGGCATTGTCTCAGCGACAGAGCCGCTCCTTGGACATAGGACTCCTCTCTTTGGACATTCTGCTCACATGGATTCTCAAGGTACCTTCAGAGCTGATCTTGACTATAAGAAGTCTGTTGTAGTCACTAGCAATAAGGGAAATGCAAATCAAAGCCACAATGAGATACCACCTTACACTAGTAAGAATGGCCCACATCCAAAGAACGGGCAACAACAAGTGCTGGCAAGGATGTGGAGAGAAAGGAACACTCTTACACTGCTGGTGGGAATGTAAACTGGTCCAAACTCTATGGAAAGCTGTGTGGAGGACCCTCAAATTAATGAAAATGGAACTACCATTTGACCCAGCAATTGCTCTCTTGGGAATCTACCCAAAAGAGACCTCAATGTGGGTACAAAGGGACTTCTGTGTTCGGATGTTTACTGCAGCACTATTTATAATTGCAAGGACTTGAAAGCAACCTAAATGCCCCCAAATGGATGACTGGATGAAAAAAATGTGGTATATATACACGATGGAATATTACTCATCAATTAAAAATGACAAATTGGATGGCTTTATGATAACATGGATGTACTTAGAAGAAATCATATTAGCAGAAACAAGTCAAAAAGAAAAAGACAGAAACCAAACCAAATGGTTTCACTAATATATGGAATCTAGGGAAAAAATAAACAAAAGCCACAAGGAAAAGTCAAAACAAGCTAAGCAACAAGCTGAAGCACACAACTTTGGGCAGGGGGAAAAAGGGGGGGATGGTGGGGAAGGTGGAGAGGGTAAATCCCTGGGATTACAATGATGTGAAATGTATATATATATAAATTAAAAAAAAAGAAGTCTGTTGTATAAGCTAGCACTCGTGGGTTACCAGTGATGGAACATAATACCTGTTGTAAAGTAATAGAATCTGAATAAAAAGTAGAACTGGGGCATCCTTCCTCCATCAACAGAACAGCATTCTCTTCTTTGGTTAACCTGACTGACTGTGACAGCCCTGGAGCCTTGAGCTCTGCTATTCAGATCTTCACTGTCATGTGTTGCCTTGGTCTGGCTTCCAATATCCAATTCTGCTCATTAGCCTTCTAACTGTAGTATTGCAGTGCCAGGATCATGTTAGTCAAACTTTGCAATGGCCAGTAAGAGGGAGTGAAATGGTATAGGCTTCCTAGGTCTGTGTCACTGATTTAGGAAATTCCCTTCAGTGCCATCTTTAAGTTCACCTGCCAAGCTGGTTCATGTGTCTAAGGCCCTATACTATCTTTCAAATCAGAAGGGAAGCCATTCTGGCCTCACATGGCAGCTATGTAATTTCCATATCCCTACCTCCACCTTGTTTTTCACACCCTGGGAGAAATGGTAACAGTTTTGTTTGGAAGGCATACCTAAGGAATTGTAGCTCCTTAAGAATAAATGCCTCAGGTCAGGCATAGTGGCGCGTGCCTGTAAGCAGCAGCCTAGGAAACCATGGCAGGGACCGGGCATCGCGGTTTGAGTCCCGTTCGGGGCCACTAGCGAGACCTATTTCCAAAAAAAATAGCTGGGCATGGTGGTGCGCACCTATAATCCCAGATACCTGGGAAGCTGAGGCTGGGGATTGCTTGAGTCTGTGGTACCCTGGGCAACATGAGCCTGCAGTTCCACAGGCAAAAATAGTGAGATCCAATCTCAAAAAAAAAAGAAAAAAAAAAAAAAGCCTCAGGCTTTAAAGTTCGACAGTTAGAAAGGATGGAAGATGAAGTTTCTATCCTAACCAAGGGCAAGCCACAAATATGTTACAATTTCAGTCTTAGGTGGAAGATGACCTGCAGTCTCAGTAGTCTCCATTTCAAATTCCTAGGGGAGAGATTCTGACTCTTCATGGGTGTATGATCATTATTAACCCAACCATCAGAAGGGGCAGGCTCACCAGGCTGCTGCTGGGATATTCCCACCCGTGTGAACTACTTTGGAGACGTTCTCAAGAGGAAAGTGGATTGTGTTGAGCAAGAGCTGTCTGTTCTCCTTGCATAGTTTAGTATTCAGATCAAATTGCCTTTTTGTCACCAGGTCAAGTTGCTTTTTTTTTTGAAACTAGGTCTTGCTATTTTTGCCCTTGGAACTGCAGGCTCTTGTTGCCCAGGGTACCACAGACTCAAGCAATCCCCAGCCTCAGCTTCCCAGGTAGCTAGGATGACAGGCGTGCACCACCACGCCCAGCTATTTTTTTTGGAACTAGGTCTCGCTACGGGCCCCAGGCGGGACTCAAACCACGATCCCTAGCCCCGGCCGCTTCATAGGCTGAAGCTTACAAGCACGAGCCACCGTGCCCGGCTCAAGTTGCTTTTTGCTACCTTCAATCTGTTTGAATTTGGGAACTATTAACTAGTTTTCTGAAGACCAGACCACCTTGTGTAAACCAGCTTCTCAGACATGAAGTCTAGGCTCTTTGGAATAGCAGAAGGGGCAGTACTCTTGAAGCCATCTCTTTACAAGCATACAGACATATATGCTTTGATCTAATTCTTTAAAAAAAATTTTTTTTGAGGCCAGGTCTCACTGTGTTGCCTGGGGTAGTCTTGAACCCATGAACTCAAGCGCTCCCTGGCCTTTTACCTTCTAGCACTTGGGTTACAGGTTTGCGCTACCAAGCCTGGCTTGGTCTAATCCTTTCATTTTTACATGAGAAAACTAAGGTTCAGGAAGGAGACCTGCTCTTTTCAAGATCACCCACAATAGGTACTTCGTAAAGGGGGAGATTGGAAGGAATCACCTTGCTAAATCCTTCACCAGCTGTCAGTGTGCTATGGAAATGCTGACTGGATAAATACTGTTCTTCTGTGGCATGATTTGTGGCCCTGGAGGCCTTCCTGTAACAATGCCTAAGGAGGTTTTAATGATCTGCCTACTGGGCATTTCTGAAGTGTTCATTTTAGAGAAGTCAAGGTGCTCAGACTTTAATTCTGAAGCTAATTTCTCCCTGGACTCTCATGCCCTGTCAATAAGAGAGCAGGAGCCAGAATGACTAGGATTGCACCAGTCCTTGATTTCTGTCCTCTTCATGGTGTGCTGCAAAAAGAAGCTAGACCTGATGCCACCTTTTACACCTGTTTCAAAATGTTACAGGGGGCATTTAAGAAGGGGAGGAGGGAGGCTGCCATAGCTTAGTGCCTCTGCCAGCAAAATATCTTTTTGTAGTTTTTATGATCTTAACCCTGAGCTCAGACTACTGCCGGGAATCAGTAGAGCATACAATGGAGCTGGTGATGGAGGTGGGAGTGGGCTGATGTTAAGAGGATATTGTCACAGCTTCTTTGAGTCCACTCTATCCCAGATCATAAGAGAGCTGGCAGATAAGGGAGGAGATGAAAGGTAAGCCAGGGAATAAGGGTGAAGGAAGTAGATATTAAAATAAGAAGTTCATGGAAAGCAAGTGCAATGTTTTATCCATGCTCAACTGGATTAGGAACATATAATGAAAGTAAATAGGTTTAATGGAGCTGGGGATGATTAATAGCGTGCTACATCAGGAAATGACTTTGTTCAGGAGGAGTGCTACAAGAGGAAATTGAACTTACTTATCTCCTTATGATGTTTTAGTTGCTTAACTTCTTAGCACACACCTGTAAAACCAGAAAGAGGGGCCTGAGGTTTTATATTTTGTTTGCGAAGTAACTTGAGATATGAATGCCTTGACTATGTGCTTCAACTTTATCAAGAACTTTATTTCCCCCCTAACCAATTATCATAACAAGTGGATGTCTCTGCTGAGTGGTTAACAGTCACCTTCCAATAAAAATTTTAAAAAGTACAACTTCTCTTTATCTACTCAGGCCAGCCATTTGTTGGTTTTCTAGGACTCAGGTGAAGTTTTTTTCTGAGCTATAGGCTTAGAACATATCCTTCCTGCTAGGAGTCTTTGTAATGCTTCAGTTGCACTCCTTATCTTTGTATTGTATCATGTGTAGTTTTGTATTACTAGTACACTGTAGTGGGATTTGAATTTACATACCCATCTAATATGGGAACTTAAGGCAGAGAATGAAAAATTTGTGCACTACTGACTTTCAAAAGGACCTGCCCATCCCTTTACAGAAAGCAGTAACTACCTAGCTAGAGTTACATTTCTCACTCTCCCTTGCAGCTAGGTATGATGACGGAATGTGGACTGAAGTTCATAATTGTTGGTTACAAGAAAAGCACTTGTCTTCATCCTTCTCCCACCTTTCTTTCTAATTGTTTAGAACATAGACTAGCACATAACTGTGGGGATAATGGAGAAAGAGAATGAACATGAGTCCTGGGTTGGCTTTGTGGTGTTACCTACCTGCTTTGGACTATCCATCTCCCTCTTGATATTGTGAGAAAGAGAATAATGACTTTTTTTTAGCCTCTGTTGTTTCAGTCTCATTATAGTAGCTTCTCCTGTATCTAAACTAATAAAGAAGCTAAATGTTTTGCAGTTCTTATCTTTCCTTACTGATGTATGATATTTTCCCCAAATTCCTTATAGGGTTTGAGATTTTTGTCCTTTCAGTGTCTCAGGAAAGGGAGGTTATTTTTCCTTTAATTGAGTGCTGGGTCTGCTCAATTATCAGTTTATTGTGAAGAAACAAGGTGAAAAGAAGGTGTAGAGAAGAGGTAGAGAGAAGAAAGTCCCGTTGCTAAAAGAAGGATTTTATCGGTGCTAAAAATGATGTGGAGGGTGGCAGAAAAAAAGGAGGGAATGTCATGGTGGCTCCAGGAGCTGGGACTAGTTAGTAAGGTGGGAAATTTGCTGCATGGGCAGAGATACAAGAGTAGAGATGGAAAAAGACTAGCAAGAGAAGCATGTTTGTACACTATGTGGAAACTGAGTCATAGCATTCAAGATGAATAAAGGAACCATGCTAGCAGGACTATGATAGGTATCTGCTATGACTTCCCTTTTATCAGCAGTCAGCACCTAGATCTGTTATAATCTGACCAGGGTGACATCATCAATGATGTCAATGACCATACTCAGTCCCCACTGTTTATATCGCATTGTTTTTCTCTGTATTCCCTACCCTAAGGTACTGCTGGATTCAAGAAAATTCAATGGTAGTGAGAGTTCCTCTAACATCTTAACTTGGGGGTTGAGTTGCTAGATTTTATGGAAAAATACAGGATTCCCAGTTAAATTTAAATTATTGATAATCACACTTCTTTGTATGAGTATGCCTCATGCAAAAATAATGTGCTTTATGTAGCAACCCTACTTGGTGGGAAGAGACTTGTGTTAGGTCAGTGATCATTCCTTTGCTCTTCCATGAATGTAGATGATACAAATATAAAGTAAGAATATTAATTCCACTTATAGCATTAACATGAAGTCTGGGTTCCCAACCTGACTAAACTTCTTGAAGAAGTTATCTTCTTCAAGATGTCAGAAGATTATCTGGCATGTCTCATCATTCCATTCAGCATGAGCACTAGGCCAGGCACTAGCTTAGCATTCAGTTAAATCTTGCTGCTGACATAATTGAAAGGCCCAATGCTGAATGGGCGGGAGCACCAGACAGGGAGTCAGAAGACCATGTGCATACCTTTGACTTGGGATTTGCTTTTGAACATTTTTCAGTACCTTTCTGGGCCCTGGTTCCTTTAGGTATAAATAAGGGATTTGTATTAGAATTTATGGTTTTCAACTTGTGTCCTTAGGGAAAGTGGGAGTGGTATGAAGAAAAAGGTTTGTACTTATGGGAACCCAGGTCTCTGTTACTTACTTGAAGCAAATCACTAGTGGCAGCTTGGTATGACACATCTCTCTGTTAAAAGTCAATCATCATGATTAATGCCTTTTTCCTTTTGCCTTCCTCTCCATTGAAAGGACTTGGGAAAATCCATTTCTTTCTTTTCTTTTCTTTTTTTTTTTTTGGTGGTTCTCCAAAGATGTTCCAGAATCTTTTAAGAGTTGCTATCTTGACCCAGGATGTCACCTGGTTACAGTGCTTAGAAAGTTTGGTCAGTCTGCCCAAAGGCCTGCAGCCCACTGCCATTACATTGTCATGATACCACTGCGGAGACTGGGACTTCTCTGCTAACATCTTCCCCTTTACCCTAAACCAGAAAGAATGTGATCTTTCTGATTGCCCCACGTTCAGAGACCCCTCTCTTCCCTCCTGAAGTCTAACTGGGGGTGAACTTCAACTCAGTCTAATGGTCTACAATGTATTTCCCAAAGGATCAGGGATTTGCTTTTAAATAATCCATTGGGGCTAGGGAATGGGGAGAACTGAAGATTCAATATGAGTTTCTCTCTAGGAAAGAACATTTCCCCCCTGCTTCCAGTAAAAAAAATTGATCTGGGAGCTCAATTTACATCTTTTCTGTAGCACACGCTTACAGATATAAGAAACACTCAGTTTCTTCCAAGAACAAGGTGGGCAATTACCTTTTTTTTTTTTAAACTCAAAGGAACGTCCCCAAATGAAGTGACTGGACTCTAAGGAAATGAAAACCTCTGCTTCTAGAAAGCAAAATTACCACTCAGTCCTAAATAACAGTTCTACCACTGAAATTAAAAAATCTCAAATCCTTTTCATTAGTTACTGTACCATATACCCAATGTCCTTCTGTGTTAGGTTTCTTTTGAATAAGCTTTTAAAAAAATTAGAAGTTTAAAATATAGTAGCAGAAAAGAGCAATATGATACAAAGTGTAGGACATGGGACAAAGTTCCCCTGAAGGATATCAGAAGACCAAATCTGGGAAGTGTGAGGAATGGGAGATTGGGGAGACTTGGGACATATGAGAGGCTGCTTAGGAGGAGATGGTATATGAACCAGGTTTCCAAGGGTAACTGTGCAGAAATACTCAAGGAAGAACATTCAAGTGAAAAGTTTGACAAGTGATGATTTGGAGGTACAAATGAGCATGTCTGTGAAAAGGTGAGGGAACCCAGAATGGTACCAATTGTCCTCACTTCATTTCTCCAACTGGAATAGAAGGGAGGTTCATCTCATATGGCAACTCTGATCAACTGGAAGTGGCTGCTTGGAGTACTATACAGAGAAGAGTATTAAGACCATTGGAAAAAGCTGTCATTAGTTAGTGATTTCTGTCATAGATTAGTAATGTCTGTCATAAATGCAGAGAGGGAGAGGAGTGATGTGTTTCAAAAATATGTCACTTTTGGCCTAGAAACTCTTTGATGTGTGTTCAAAAATACTTCAGGCTGGGGACTTCCTACCTTTTTCCATTCTTGAAATTAAGTCAGTGAATGCAGAGAGTGATGTCTGTGACTTTAAATGATATCTCATTACATTTTTGCCAAACACTCAACTTTATCAACTTATCTGACTTTATCAACTCCTATTCAACTGCTGCTTTTCAAGTTGTCTCTACTGCCAGGTCATAGGAAAGAAGAGTCTTTTCAGGTGGGCACTAATAATTTTGTTTCACAACAAGAAGATGAAGGCATCAAAGAGTAGAAGAAGACAGGGGAAATTCTGCCTGTGGTTACTGCTGATATGCTCATGTGTGTGAAATATTACCTAACATGTGACATGAAACTGCTTCATGTGCCAAGCCTTATCTCCCTATCATCTCATTGTTGTAAGTCCCTTGAAGTTGGAGACTGCTTTCTTTATGCTAGGGAGTAACTGGGTCTCTGTTCTTTGTGTCTCTATAGTGCATTACATGTGGTGGACACTGTCCTTCTGGGTATTAGATGCTTGTAAGATGATTGTTGTCCTGCTGATGGCTTGTCTGCTTTAAAGAGAAATGGGGAATGGAAATGGTGAGGTTATGAAATTGTGCTGTGATCCTTGAGTCAGAGCAATTGATCTAATATGACAACGTGCCATTCACATAGCCTCCTTTCTGGGCTTTTTCTTAGGATCTGATCCTCCTTTCAGTTCACAAGATCCTCCCTTGAGGGTGGAGGAGGATTGTGTGGAGACAAAGAAAGGACTGATTGGATGGGACACCTTCGTAAATATTTTCCCTGGAGCTGGTAGGATTGGTATTTTTTTTCTGTCTATTCTGAATTTGTCCAACTGGCACTTCCAAAGCATGAATTTCTGGAAAATTGGAGCCTGGAGGATGACTTTTTAGGAAAGAGGCTCTGATTTTTGATCCATTTAAAAACTTCACTGGTAGGAAAATTATATTATTATAGCAGCAAAGTAACCTGAAAAGGGTGATAAGTGGCTGGGTTCCTTTGGCATCAGGCCGTTAATGATTAAGTAATACGGTACTATGGTGGTGGTTATAGAGGTGGTGGTATGTGTGTGTGGGGGTGAGAGGAAAACTGAGTACTGCTGAAGACCATAAAGAGTCATAGAGAGCAAGTCTATTGAGAGCAAGTCTTCAGAAATACGTGATTTTTCTGAAAAAAACTGGCATGTTGTTTCCCCAAATAGACAAGCAGTTGAACTTACAGAGTATAAAATAGAATGCCAAGTTAACCCAAGTGTGAACATTTTGTAATATTAGAAAACAATTTTAAAAGTACTCACATCATAATAATATTATAAGGGAGATGACATCTTTAGCGTGTATATAGACATCATGATGTGGATTTTAGTTTGCCTACAGCTTCTTAAATAATCATTAATTAAATCATTGGTGAGAGAGCATTATAGCAATTAAGGTTAGGAAAACCCTCTTTACTGTCAGATTTTGCATTATAGCTGTTTTCCCACAAGGGTTAAGAGTCAAATTGAGGGTCTTAAAAGATAATATAGAAATGGGGCTCCAGTATGATCTTGAGTTCCAAATTCTTTGTATTGTACCTCACCAGCTCTCTAGTCTTTGATGGCGGCTGGAAGTTTGAATTCAGCTGTAGATAATGGAAAAATTCAAGGAACTGATTTAAACCCAGAAGGAATTAATTTTTAGAGAGTAATCATTGGTGATGATATTTTATGACTCACGGGTTTTCTGCTAAGTGCTCTGTGAGTCTTCTTTTTCCTCAGAGTTACAAAAGGGCTGCTGTTACACCATGTGTATCTTTCAGAAGAATGGGGAAGATTTTTTTGACCTACATACTGATTAGAATGCCCTTTGTACCCTCTAAAGAACTTTAAAGCCACACCTAAAACTTTTACATACATTTCAAAGGTTAGACCTTTGTAGTGTGGTCACTATAATTTATAAAAAACTTCAGAAAAATGTGCTTTTTCTGAAAAACTGGCATGTTGTTGCCCCCAAATAATTGTCTCTAGCCATTTATTCTCCTCAGATTTATTGAAGGCTTGGGAGTTCTTTTGGAGGGCCCTATATGATTTTTCCGAAGTTCTCTTGTCAAATTGGAGGTAGTGATACCAGGGGTGCCTATGCCCTCCCCCCCATTAACAGTCTATACAATACATACATTTGATAAAGAGCTAGCTACTTTACTAAGATATAGACATGCAAAGTTCACAGAGAACTGGATAGTGCTTTGATTTGCATACCCACATGACGGACTTCCCCCCACCCCCCAGGAATCCGTGGCAGGAAAACTTGGGAAGAAAGGTTTAAAGAGACTTGTGGAGCAAAGAAAGGGATCAGACATTTTTGGGAGCAACTGATTTGGGGGATAGCATTCTGGGGAGAACGACATTGTAAGTCCAGGCCATGTGGCTGAGGCGGGCAGCCCAGCCATAGACCCAAGCCTGTGAACTCATGGCTTTGAGTGTATGTATATTAAAGTGAGACTAAGGATTTTTGGAGAGGCCATGAGGAGGGCCTTGATGAATATGCTATTGGTGTCTGTTCTTCAGAGTTTCTTTCTACCTGAAGTGAAGAGGACACAGCAAGGAGGAGACAGTAGCGTCTTCATCTACTTGCTTAGATGGAACATGCCAAGGAGAAGGAAGGATGTTTGGAGCATGCTCTGATGAACTCTGACTGGATTTTGGTGATGATCAGGACTAAGAGACTGAGGTTATGGACTATGTTGAAATGATTGGGGTTTCTCTTATATGTTTCTTTTCTGTTCAGTATTTAGGAAATCACTTTGTTAGAAATAAATAGTTCTAGCCAGGCACAGTGGTGCGTGCCTGTAAGCAGCAGCCTAGGAAGCCAAGGCAGGGCCCGGGGATCTTGGTTCAAGTCCTACCTAGGGCAACATAGCGAGATGAGATCTAGTTCCAAAAAATTGGTTAGGCGTGGTGGCGCACTCCTGTAATCCCAGCTACCTGGGAAGCTGAGGCTGGGGATTGCTTGAGTCTGTGGTACCCTGGACAATGTGAGCCTGTGGTTCCATGGGCAAAAATAGAGACCTAGTATCAAAAAAAAAAAAAAAAAAAAAAAAAAAAAAAAAAAAAAAAAAAAAAAAAAAAAAAAAAAAAAAAAAAAAAAAAAAAAGGAAATAAATAGTTCTTTTTACATTAAGAATTTGTTCTGGCTTTGAAAATAATGGTAAAGGGGCTATGGATAACAAGAACCCACAAGTTTAAATGTCTGTATGATATCGGGTGTGAAAACAGACAAAACGGGGTGCTTACCCAAACCTACAAAGGGTAGCAGCTGGCCCTTTAAAGCCAGCCACACACCAGGTTCTTCCCAGCCTGCACATGTAGTAGCAAGACGACATAACTTTTAAGAGGGAGGCAAAAACAAGTTTATTTATTAAAAGACAAATTGGAAAAGAGTCACGAAGGGGTACAGGTAATCCCTGTAGTAATCTTACCACACAGTCCAGTCTCTAGTCCAAAGCGCACATGGCTTCAGCAGCCATGTGTGTTCACAAAATGGCTACTGCCCCACCTTGAGGTGGATGAAGTAGTTAAGATGGCACCGCGCCACTCCTTCAAAGACACAGCTGCACTCACTGCAAGCCAGAAGAAGCCAAGATGGCGTCGTTGATCCTTTCCGAAAGCAGGAGATTCAAATCCAACGAGGAAGACCAGGGTGGCGTCCTCAATTCTTCTCCAGCATTCCGTCAACTCCAGCTCCACGGTGGCCCCGGCATCAGCAAAACTCACTCAGTACAGCAACACAGCAAGCGCTTCAGACGTCTCACGTTGAAAACAGCAACACAGCAAACTCTCCTCAGTTCTCCAGAAGATTTCCAAGCTTCGCAGTTTCAAAATTAAACCAAGTTTTCAAGCGCCACGTTTCCAAGACAGCTCATACAGGACACAAGTTTCTCCAACATGCTTCCCCGGGCTCCTCACCGGCCCGGGCTGGGCATGGGGATGGAAGCCCACAGCTTGGCTTCCTTCCCTCCCTGCTGCCCCACATGGCAGCGGCAGCTCTGAGGCCTCCAGCCTCCCTACTGCTCCTCTCTGCTCCTTACTTCTCCACTCCCCTCTCTGTCCTCTTCCATTCTGTTCTCTTCTGTACTCTCTTTCCCTGTCTTTTTCTCTATCCCCTCCCTGATCCTTTAATCTTCTTTTCTCCCAAGAAGGCTTAACTTCCCTTCTCCAAATCTCCACCCACCAATGCTAACAATAGCTATTTTAATACATCAACACCAGTACTGGGGGCCATAGCCCCCTAACATCTAGGCTGTAGGAGTTGTAAAAGTTACCTTTAAGACCTAGCAGCTGTGAGTTCAAAATACATTTCCTTTTTTTTTCTTCCTGCAGTCTGGCTGGGAGAGAGCTGAGAGAAGCTGGTGGCTTGCATTTGCATAACAATAGTAGGTAGTTAAATGAAAATGCAAGGTGTTGAGCTTTCTGTGTGTTTCTTAGCCGGAAGCCAGAAGGGGAGGATTTTTCAGTAATATAGTTTAAAAAGTCTCTCTTTTCCTACCCAATTGCAGTAGTAGTTACAGAAGAGAAGAGTAGTGTTCTAACCCTGGTGTAGGCACTGAATGTGATACAAGGGGAGATCTGGTATGGAGGATTTTAGGGTGTGCACTGGGTGAGACTTTTAAGTAGTCCATGCTGGATTGACTGTCTACCAAAATATAAAAACTCAGCTATGGTTTATGGTCTCCAGGGACTAATTCTTTCTAAAGACCCCCATCTGGTCACCAGGAGAAATTAATATTCTTCCTATTAACATAACCTTAACTCTATTTCTGGAGGAATAATAGCCCTGGCCTTATTATGCTGTGAGGGTGTTGGCCTCCTCCCTGAAGGTTATGCTTCAAAGCTTTCTAACACTGACTCCTTGTGAAGGACACCTGGCTTGAATTGTTTCTTCCTGATTATAGTTTCTCATCTTCCCACTTTCCTCATCCTTCTGTTTACTAATAGATATTAGGTTAATTAGGTCGGTGTCTTTTTCAGTGGCTTCTGAGTATCTGCAGTACTATGTCATTCTTTCAAATGCCCAGACAAGTTAATCAGTTGATTGGGGATATAGCTGTGATTCAATCTAGATCCTTTTCTTATGGTATGTGGGGCCTTTGACTCAAAGTAAGGACATATATATGTTTGTTGCATTGAATCAGTTATTCAAAGAATGATCCAAATTGAAATATAGACTGGTTCTTGAAGGTGTTTTTCCTTTGGACTTTGAGATAAGGCAGGTGAATCCTATCACTGAAATATACTGTGTCAGTTTAGGTAAATTTGCTCATTTCTCTGTGCCTAGTTTCTATACCTTTAAAATGGAGGTAATTATAATATGAGTGAGTGAATATATGTGCTGGGAACTGTTCTAAGAACATCACATGTATTGATTCACTTAACTTTGTATTTACTGAGTTCTTAATAAGGTGTAAGTAAATTAAAAATACTTATGATATTTGGCATATGGCAAGCATCCGTTTCTGTTAGTAATCGTTATAGTCAATGCTCAATTCTTGCCAAGATTAATGTTGGATTTGAGTTCTGTTGGCAGCACTTATTTCCTTCTTAAATTTCTTTTCAGGGAAATATTTACCCATCCTCTAGTATTTGTCCATGCCTCATTGCTGTGTTTCAGGCACACATTACTTGCTTCAAATTCAAATTCCCTCTCCATCTTAACAGTTTTTGAATATGTGTGCCACCCTGACCCCCCTTTCCAACTCTCTCCCCCACATATCCATAATGGTAAGTATTGGGTAGAGGGAGACCATTGTTATAATTCATCAGTAAAGTGCTCTGTAGCTCATAAGACTCACCTGTCTCTATCTTCTCACTTTAATACACTCAACAACTACAGATGATTCCTGTATGGAATCATAAGGATCAATATAAGGATATGGAATCCTTATAATACAATTGGCCAAAAAGTTTCATAGCAAGTTTCAAAGAGTTGAACAGCTATTGAATATAGTCATCTGTTGTTTAGATTCCATGACACGCTTAACTATGGCCTCTGTGGCCTGGGAAAGCAGACTGATGAGCTTCCTGAGGGAAGGGAGGATGTTTCTTAAGGAGAGTATCGCTAAGGCTCAGATCAGTAAAAACTAGTTCAGTGAGTAAGTAAATAAAAGGTGAGAATGAACTTTAGTGTTGCATTATTTGAAAGACCATAGCAAAGATTACTTAGTTTGTTTTTTGAGACTAGGTCTCTATGTGTTATCCCGGGTAGTTCTGATCCCACGGACTCAAGAGAGCCTTACCCTCAGCCTCCCAGGTAGCTGGGATTACAGGCACCCGCCACCACGCCCAGCTGCTTTTTTGAGACCAGGTCTCACAATGTTGCCTGGGGTAATCTCGAACCCTAGAACTCAAGCAATTCTTGGCCTCTTTGCCTCCCAGCGCTTGGATTACAGATGCATGCCACCATGCCTTGCAGTGGTTATTTTTTTTAAGTTTAGGTCTACTGAGTTCTTGCTGAGTTTTCTGTTGTAGCAATAGTCCGTTGTAGGCTTGGGGGCTCTTTTGTATTTAGACAAGAGATGGTTTTATCTGATAGAAGATTTTGGACAGAGTCCTTAAAAAATCTGTATATATTTTCCTAACTGTATCTGCAAGGGATTTACCAAGAAGGAATTCCTGACTACAAGATGTTGGAATGGGTACAAATGGAGTAACAGAGCTAAGAATCTCTGCACACTTACTCTTTTTTGGGTGGTAGAATCAAGTTTATTAAAAGAGAAATGAAAGATCAGAAAGAAAGGAGATAGAATAGGAGGATAACTTGAGTTGGTCAGGCTTAGTAGGGGTAGGGATAGACTTCCCTGCGCTCTTAGTCTTGAAGGCAGGGGATGGACCTCCTAGTTGTTCCTCTTTGGAATTTTTTCATTGTGTATTGTTTAGCATTTGACCTAATTTCTAGGGCAGCCTCTTAATGGCTCTAGTGTTTTTTGCAGGGAGAGGGGAAGAGGAAGATTTTGGGACCCTTTGGAGATTCTGTTGGTAATTATTCACTCCCTCTAGAGAAATGCACACACATACACACACGCATACAGACAATTCTGCTTCTCAATCAGAAGACCCAGTTAAATGCGTCTTGTCTCTCACCACATTTCCCAGAAGAAGGGATTAATTGTCTTTGTTTATAAATGTTCTTAAAGTGCCCTATTGTTCCTGGCTTTGTCCTCTTTCTGAGAGCAATTATCACTCACTGTTCAAATAACTCTGCAGAATCTTGGACTGTCTTCAGTTCAGCACTTGCTGGTGAGCTCTGACAGCTGCTGGGGAAAGGAGGGATTATCTTATCTCTGGTCTCTCCCTTATCTAGGGACCACCTATTGATGGCTGGTTCTCCACAAAACAACATATTCTTTAATTTTGGCTATTACTGTGTAAACATGAAAAAAGGTGAGGTTTATGTTGGGTGAGTTTGCTATGGAATTTAAAAAACACAAACACAAACAAACAAACAAACAAACAAGTATGGTATTTTGGTAGAGGCTCAGACCAGAAGGGAGGGGAGAGAGATGAATGATATAATTGATATGTGATCTTGTTGCTTTGTTCTTTCCTGAATTGTTTTCGTAGGTAGTGAAAGACACTTGAGTTCCACCAGACTATTCCCTCTCCTGGCCCATAACACTGCTAATCTTTGACCTGGTTATTTGTTACATTTGATTCCCAAAGTTGGGTATTTTTGACGGCAAAGAGGCACATGAAACAAATTCTTATTACTTCCCTTTTGCTGGATTTGTTGTATAAGTTTCCCCAGATGGGCCTTTTCCTTCCTGAGTTATTGATTGGCTGCTTTTGTCACAGGCTCAGTGATTTCGGATTTCCTGTCACTGAAAAAGAAAGACTCTGCTTGGGGCCTTCCTCAGAAGGCTGGGGGCTGTCCCCTGCATTCACTGTTCCTATTCTCTTGTTTACCTTTATAAAAATAACACAAAGACATAGAGGACACATTAATAGATCCACCCACATTTATAGTGAAAGCTTATTTCTAGTGAAAATAACCATACTAGAATATTCATTAAGCAATGCCCACTATCTACCTTTCTCAGAGCTTACCTTTAAGGAAATAAACATTGGAAAGGTTCACTCTTAGTCTTATGCTAATATCATGAGCAGAACACTTGGAGGGCTTTATAGAGGTTCTCTTCCTACCCATTTTCCAGATGATTAAAAACCCAAAAAATCTTTGATTTATGTGTAACTCCTAAACTTGAATTCCCTCTTGTGTTGGTGGATCTATTTAGATTCTACTCTTAACTCTTTGACCTCAGGAGCAATTTCCATTTTCCATGTTTTTAGTTCACTTGTTTGACTCAAAGATTGTCATTATTCAGAAACTTTGAATGTTAACTTTCCTATCATACAGGAGTAGAAATATCACATTTTGAGTTCTTTTTGTGTCATCTCGATATCCAAAGATGGAATCTAAAGTCTGTTGAACCGCCCAGGATCAGAAATATGAGCTTGGCTTTTTGTTGGGTTTGACCTATTGACCCAGGAGAGCAGCTGGTGTGGTTCCTACAGCTGCCCTGGCTTTTACCCAGGGGAACCTTTTACCCAGGGGAGTTCCCTTTGATGAGCTTTTCTGGAGGAGGACTATTCCTGTATGGATTCCTCTCTGACAGAGAACTGGCAGAGAAAACAGAGATAAGAGAGAAGGCAAACAGAGAGCAGAAGGCTTACTTCGCAAGAACAACACAGTAACAATGAGGAAAACTAGTTTGAAGTAGAGTCTCTGAATTTTATTGGTTATTCTATGACCACTGGAGGGAAAAGATGGAAGAGCATCTACTCCATCCCCTAGAACACACTCATTGAGGTAATAGGGAGCCACTGCTTCCCTCAGGGTGGCACTATAGCAGAGGCAATTTAGTGGCTGCTTGTGGTCTCTTAGAAATTACCCAGTGAATGTCAGTTTGTTAGGGGGTTATGGCCCCCAGGACTGGTGTTGATGCATTAAAATAGCTACTGTTAGCATTGGTGAGTGGAAATTTGGAGAAGGGAAGTTAAGCCTTCTTGAGAGAAAAGAGGATTAAAGGATCGGAGGGGACAGAGATAAAGACAGGAAAGAGACAGAACAGAACAGAGAAGATAGAGAATGGAAGAGAACAGAGAAGAGAAGAGTAGAGAAGAGAACAGAAGAGAACAGAGGAGAGGAGAACGGAAGAGGACAGAGAGGAGAACAGAGAAGTAAGGAGCAGAGAGGAGCTGTAGGGAGGCTGGAGGCCTCAGAGCTGCCACTGCCATGTAGGGCAGCAGGGCAGGGAAGGAAGCGAAGCTGTGGGCTTCTATCCCCAGCCTGGGCTGGTGAGGAGCCTCGGGAAGCATGTTGGAGAAACTTGTGTGCTGTGTGCGCTGTCTTGGAAACATGGTACTTGAAAACTTTGTTTAATTTTGAAATTGCAAAGCTTGGAAGTCTTCTGGAGAACTAAGGAGAATGTGCTGTGTTGCTGTTTTCAACATGAGACACCTGAAGCACTTGGTGCGTTGCTGTATCGAGTGAGTTTTGCTGATGCCGGGGCCACTGTGGAGCTGGAGTTGACGGAATGCTGGAGAAGAATTGAGGACGCCATCCTGGTCTTCCTTGTTGGATCTGAATCTCCTGCTTTTGGAAAAGGATCGATGATGCCATCTTGGCTTCTTCTGGCTTGGAGGGAGTGTAGCTTGTCTTCTGAAAAGAAATGGAGATACCATCTTAACTCCTTCATCCAGCTTAAGGTGGGGCAGTTGCCATTTTGTGAACACACATGGCTGCTGAAGCCATGTGCACTTTGGACTAGAGACTGGACTGTGGTAAGATTACCAAAGGAGTTCCCTTGTACCTCTCAGTGACTCTTGTCTCATTTGTCTTTTATTAAGTAAATTTGTTTCTGCCTCCCTCTTAAGGTTTATGTGGTCTTGCTACTGCATGCACAGCCTGGGAAGAACCTGGTGTGTGGCTGGCTTTAAAGGGTCAGCTGCTCCCCTTTGCAAGTTTGGTTATTTGTTTTGCCACCCGATTTCAAGTTGTTCAGTCCTTCATATCTCATTCCCCTATGGACATATTCTCTTTCTGTCTCTGTTCTTTCCTTCCCTCCCTCCCTGTATTCAAATGTCCACCAAAAACTGTTATCTACTCATCACATATGCTCGGTTAATCTGCTTCCCTTTGCTTGAGAGCTGCTCCAAGATAAGGACCTCTTCCCATTCCCCTGAATCCTTAGGACCTCACATCAACTTTGATCTAAATGCTGCCAATGTGTTCTGCATCTACAGTCATCTACCACTCTCATGTGTTGTTGTCAGTTTCCTTATCTCTCATCTCTCCTACTCTGTGAGAACTCAGGACACTTGGCACCTCCACCCACCATGGTTGAGATCTGAGGGGAGTCACCCTGCCTGCTGGTTCTATAAGATCATCTTTTGCTCTAGAAGATTCTATACATGGTTAAAATTCAAACAGCAGTGATAGAAATTCCTGGTGGGAAAACTTGCACAGAGTTAAGAGTCAGAATGTCTGGATTTTTGTTCTCAGCTTTTATTTTTCATATTTTCACTATTTTAAAGAATCAGAAAAGCAGAAGTAATACATTGTAGAAGAGAGGAGGGTGATGGCTCACCTTCAAAAGTCCATCTTCACCCTTGCAACCTCTCTCTCACCCAGTTTACCTGCCTCTCACCAGAATCTTTTGGGGACCTGGTGAGGATAAACATAGAACTGAAGTCGTGTCTAAGATTTGCTATTTTTACAATAATTACTACTGTTATTATTGGTATGAACTAATTGGGAGATAAATGTTAAATAGCATCAATACCTAGAGCAACAATAGTGTTCTGTGACTGCCCAGACTGGTTTAAAAATATTCACCACTAAATTCTTCCAGGTTTGGAGGCTGGAAGAATACAGGGAATTCAGAGTGTGGAAGGTGAGATGCCTGTGGCAGACCCACTGTTCCCCCCAAAAATGACAGACACCTCTGGGAAGCGCTTTGCCCGTGAACCCAACATTTCACTTCTGTAAAATGGAGGTAAAAGGAGTATCCCTTTTATAGGGTTGAGACAGGGATTAAGTGAGTGAGTATGCTCAAAGCATTTAGCATAGGGTTTGCTCTTCAGGGAATACTCAGTATCAGATTATGAGGAAGGAGTCTGAACTGACTGCCCTAGGAAAGCTGCTCAGGAAGAGAGTTGCCAGCCACTTCTGCTTTTCAACTGTGCTGGCCTTCTGATGGTGTTCACAAAGATATCAGAAGAGATTTCAGTTTCTTGTGCTGAGAAATGGCCCTTCCTGTGTCAATATGCATCCTCTTAGGGATTCAGTTTTCTGTACTTGAACATCTCTGCCTCCTGTACAAGTTACCACCTTGTATAAATGCAAGTGTGAAACTCGTAGAACTATAAAACCCAAGGAGAATTCTTTCATACTCAGAACTTGCTTTTGTGAGAATTGATGGCCAGATTGCCAGACAGCTTCTCTTGTTTTTATTTTTTTTCATTAAAAAAGGAAATTAAATTGACAAGTGGAAATGCCATGTATCAGTATGACAATATACTTAATTTATTGGCTTTGGGTCATATGATATGGGTTTCCTTATTAAAAATGTTGGACCAGAGGCATAGCTTCTGCTCTTTGAATTTCCCATTAGGTTAACAAATGAGACCATTGCTCTGACTTATACTTTCTGGTGAACCTTTCTTCCTATATACACTCTCTATCACTATCCTGCTAGCCACAGTGTTCTTCATATCCCAGTATTTGCTGCTATTGTTAAAGGAAGTTTCTTTCCTTATAGTTTAGCTATCAGAGAGCATGGTCTTTGTGTAGAATTTGGGAGGAGCTTTGGAAAACCCTGGGGGTGGGGGATAGTTTCCATAGCCCCTCAGCACTTGTGTGATATGACATCCCAAGGATATAGGGTGTTTGTTTATTCTTGGTTTCTAGGCTTCACTGGGGGTTATTATCACTTTGCTTCCTGTGGACTTCCTTTGGCCTCACATTAATTCAGCCTGATGCTCACACCTTCTAGGTCTGTTTTGACACACAGTATGGGTCTAGGAACCCCACATGTGTCCTGAAAACATTTGCTTAACCTTATAGCCATTCTTCTCTTTTCTGGTGAAATAGGACCTGCCAGAAACAAGGGCTTGAGGCCTTTGGATCTTCTCAGCACTGTCAAAGTTTAGCTTCCAAATATAGATCTTGCTAGGGGCTTCCTCCCCCACATCTCTTTCTTAGAAACTGTGCTTTTTGGCTAATAGCTCAGGGCTAGTTGGTGACCTGTTTTTCAGTGTGGTCCATGGAAATCTAGAATCAGTTGTGAGGTGTACTCCTGGTAAGAAACAGAGCCCAGAAACTCCACTTTGCAAACAAATATTGAAGCATTTCCACTGAGTTGGATAGGAATATAGGTGAGAACTGGAGAAGGTTCTGTTTAGTTGTTCATATGTATTTCCTAGAATACCAACCATTAAAGGCATGTCTGACTTTGGCCTTGAAAGCCAGACAGCTGTTAACTCCAACTCTTCCCTCCAGTTGCCCTGGGGTAACTGGAGGAATTGCCCGTTGAAATGGGTGGCTTTGGTCATACTCTCCCTCTTTTGTGATCATAGGTCCTCTTTGGGGAAATGAATGAAGCATATGGAGTTGATTCCTAGAGACATTCATCAAGAGCTCAACCCTAGGCCTTAAATCTTTTTTTTTTTTTTTTTTTTTTCCCTCAGTAGCTTTTTATCTCAGGGAGGCACACTGGTCTGATGTGTCTGAAATCATCACACCTTGCACACAAAATGCCTCACACAAGCCATTTCCTTGCTGCTGACACAGTATCTGCTCTCCTGTGGGCCATGTTTGTGCACTGTGAGTTGTCTCAGTTAAATCCTGGAGCCAAATGGTCATTACATGCAGGAAGCTCCAGGTCACTTGGTACTGAGCAAAACTTAATATGGCCATAAACATTTAATATGGGTCTTTATCACTGTTATTTAATTAAGGTTCACATTACTGTACACCAAGAGGGTTGTACTGTGCAGCTGGGTGATATATGGATGAACTGGGAACAGAAAGGGACCATGAAGAGATCAGTTAGTCTAAAGTGTCAGATTTGAAATCTGATAGACTAGGACTTGAATCTTGGCTCTGTGCCCTAACTGATTTGACTTTTTGGAACTTTACTTTCCATATCTACAAAATGGATCAGTACAATATAAATTCCAGCAAAGTGAAGATTCATGAAGTAATGTGTAAAGCACCCTCCTGGAGCTCAACACTAGGGTTTATGTAGGAATGCCTGGTGCTATCAGGCTTGTGACTTGTGATCCATATACACTCCCAGTTTGGATGTCCATGCTGGCATATGACTGTCATATGTGCTTTAGACAGATTTGTTCTTCCTTACTTCAGTTTCTTACTTTCATAGTCAATGTGTGGTAATGCACTGATAATGCTCGTCTAATGATGCAAAGAAGATTTTGTGGGTTTACTGGGGGAACATGGACTGGTGGACAGCAGATGTGGGTGTGAGCACCTTTGCTGGAGGGTGCTGTTATCAGATCCCCCAATCCAGAAGGAAGTTGGTCATGCTGAAAGTTTGTGTGTGACAGGAACTGGTGTCAGAATTGGACATTGCTACTTTCGTGTTCAACAACCAGGCTTGGGATATAAAGACAAAATTCAGGAAATCTTCATGTTCACTGGATTCAGATGCATATGCTGAAAGAAATTCAAAGGGGAAATTCAATTCATTAAACATATAAATTGAAAAGCTTTGCTTTTTACTGTTTATTCATCTATCTACCAATCATCTATCAATCTATCATTTATCATAGATAAAAATATAGCCTTCTGTGTCTGGAAGTTTGTTTATATACATCCATCATCATGGAGAGAAAAACTACCTTTTTTTTAATTCTGAGTCATCTCATTGAAATATAAAGCTCTCTGGTCTTCATTCATCCACTGTTTACCCACTAATTGTCCATCTGTCCATCTATCTGTCCATATGTCCTTGCATCCATCCACACCTATGTAAGGTACTATGACAGCTGAAGCTGTAAGTATGGAGGCAGGTTAGGGATGTGCCTGAGATCTTCAATTTTGGCATTTAACACTCAGTCTACTCCTTTTCTAATTGAGGACATGTGAATATATCATTTATCTATTGAAGCAGTAGCTTTCTCCTCAGAAAAACGAGAATAAAATGATTCTTTTGTGAATATTAAATGAGATAGTGTATGTGAAGTGTTTGCCTTGGTGTTGGCATGTTTTAAATCCTCATAAAAGAATAACTGGTATAATGTATGACAAGAGTAAATGTTCATGGAATGGAATTGCATAATTGGTCTATTCATGAGAACAAAGCTCCTCTGAGGCACTTAAATATTATTTAGTTTGCAAAAATCCAATGTAACTGCAAGTTTTAGTACTCTAACCATGTAGAGTACTAATGTGTGTGTATTGTTTTGTGTGGCCACATGTGTTAATCATGGAACACACCCCCTGTGGTAGACTTCCCCTACATGCTTATGGTAATAAATTCTATATCCATTTAGATTCTAAAGTTGGAAATTTAGAAGGTATTATCCTCCCCAGCACTAATCTTAAAAAATACTTAATGCATTCAGGAATAAATATTTCAGTTGTATGCCTTATATGGTATTTGATTCCTTATATCTTGGTTGATGTCATTTTTTGTGAAGAACCTTCTCTCCTGTGCCCAGAATATCAATGATTCTAGTTATTAACAATTTATTGTTCTTAGTTATTAGTTGTGCATTTTTCTCAGCATCCATATTTCTCAAAGATCCTTATTCCTATCACGATTTTATCCAGACTCTCCACATGCATCTTAAAAAGTAATTAAAAAGGCCCTTAGTATGCAGCAAATCAGGCAAATGAGAAAAAGGAGATTAGCTTTCAGGAAGTAAGGAGCAGATCTGAATGTCTTGATAAAGGATACTCTGGAAGAGGCTCTGTCTTCAGTCGGAAACCAATTTGTCCTGGTGTAATCATTGCTGGAGGGAAGGTCTTTGATTCTCATAGAAATATTTTCCATTTATTTTTACCAGGTTGGTTTTGACAGATATTTTATCACAAGTTCTTTATAGAAAATCCTAAAGGCACATATAGATAGAGGATTATTTAATAACATCTGAAAACACAGACAAAAGAGATGAAATAGGGAAAAAAGCAAACCAAGAGAATAGAGCAAGCCTGGGACACAGTACCCCAGACCCTGATGAAGAATGGATAATGGTGCTTCTAGCTCAACTGTGGGGAAAGGGATTAGGAAGAATAGCAAGGGAAACAGACCACCCAGGCTGAGATGTGTTCATTCTTGTTTTACAATTTAAAGTGTAATGGAAATCCAAATTAATTTCTCAGGAGAGCATCAACTCCTTTGTGTAAAGAAATTCAGATGTATAATATAAAACCCAATGGCAGTGTTGTGATTCTGTGTGGAGGGCCCAGCAAGGAATGCCCCCTCCCTGTCTCCACTGCATGTTGAGTAGAGGCAGAACTGAAGGAGGGAGCCTGGGGAGGCAACTACTGCAGTCTGTCTTTTAAGCCTCACTGATCAAAGTAACCTGGTTGTGTACTTTTATGTCACGAGTGAGATGGAAAAGGGCCAGAGTTCAGGCTGAGGCAAACATGGCTGTGTCGGGAAGAGTTTCACCGACAACCTAAAGAATAACAATTCCTCTGGTGTTCAGCATGCAGGTAAAGCTAAAGAGGATACTGGGAGCCATATGTAAGAATGTGTAAAGCTTGCTAGTGATAACAAAAGCATTGGGATTAATTTATATGTCCATCATGAAGAGACTGGATAAATGAATTGGAGGTCAGTCATGCAATGGAATAGCATATATTGATAATAATGGGATAAGCCAAAATTTCAACTGTTAATGTGGGTGATTGTCTTTCTTATTATATTGTTTTTATTGAGCTGACATTGGTTTATCACACTATATATGATTTGTGGGTTTAGGGTCACACCTTTGAAATTTATTTATTTACTTTTTGAGACTAGGTCTAACTATTTTTGCCTGTGGAACCACAGGCTCACGCTGTCTGGGGTACCATATACTCAAGCAATCCCCAGCCTCAGCTTCCCAGGTAGCTGGGATTACAGGCATGTGCCACCATGCCCAGCTATTTTTTTTAGGACTAGGTCTCGCTATGTTGCCCCAGGCAGGACTCAAACCATGATCCCCAGTCCCAGCCAAGCTCCATAGGTTGATGCTTACAGGCATGCACACCGTGCCCAGCACACCTTTTTAAAGTTATGTTACTATACCACATCTACCATAAAAACACCCATAGTCCTCCACCTCAAAATACTGGGCCCTCTCCCAGTTTGTTCCCCATTTCTCTCCACCCCTCTGGTAACCTCTCAACATGGATAATTTTTAAGTACACAATTGAGCAAAAAGCATACTGAGGGAAAATGTAAAATTTTTCTCAACTATATATTGAGATATATATTGTGTTTGTGCACACACACACACACTTGTAAAAATATCTTAAAATACATGGGAATAATACATTCCAAATTTAGTTTAGTGGTTATCTTTGTGGATTTGGGGAGAAGGATGTCACCAGGGAGGGCAGACACAAGATCTTAATTGCATTGATGTTTCTTTCATTTTTTAAGTTGTGCAGTAGTTTACACGTTTGAGGGATGCAGTAGCATACACAAGTGTTTTGGTTTATCACTCTTTGTAACTTTTTTGTAAGTCTGAAATATTTTATGATAACTTATGAAGCTCCTTCTTATGTACACAGAAGGCACTGAAAACCAAGGAGGAAGCTTTCCTCTGGGACAAAAATGGGTCCTGGAGTATTACAAAAGTATTACAAAAAGTAATGTCTTGTTTTGCAAGAGTAGGTGCTTAATATATGGTTGCTGAATTAATGAAGGCTGGGAAGCAAAGAAAGCAGACTCAAAGTAATAGAAGAAGATAAATGAGATGAAAGGTGTCTGGGGAGAAAAAAGTTTGGAGCCAGTGATGTGTGGAAAATAACAGCACATGCCATAAAGCAAAGCAAGAAGACTAGTTCATTGAATGGATGCTGAGAGGCTGCTGTGAAAACCAGCCAAATGACCCACTTCCTTGGAGCTAGAGGTTGGAAAGAGTTTTCACTATGTTAGGAATTCTTACTTCCAGAAGATCAACCTATAGATGCTGTTCCTCATTATTCCTATAGCAAATTCTTAAAAAAAAAAAAATAAGAAAAGAAAAGAAAAAAAAATCTTGCAAAGAGAAAAGAAAGAAAATGCACTTGAACCTGTCCCGATCAGAAAGTAATCCAAAGATGGCCATCCGTGTTAGGATAAATGATCTGCTCTAGATGGGTAACTGACACATGAAGGATTTTTCTGAATCACAATGTATGTCCTCATTGCTATTTCTTTGCTTGTGTGACTTCTCTGGACTCTGAGAGTGCAAGTTAGGCTTTTAGTAATAGCAGGCAAGAAAATGTTCACTTTTTACTCTATTTAAAACCCATTACTCAACAAAGTCTGTGGTACCCTGAGCTCCTTTGAAGTTGCTCATGGGTGTTGTGAATGTATCAGACAAATTCATGTTTAATTGTACACTGAGGTCTTTGCAAGGACAATCCAAATGGTTGAGTTAACCATGTGGATCAGCCTTTACCAAACAATATTGAGTTAATCAGACCCAACAGTGTCCTGCTTTCTATTTCCCTTTATCAGGATGGAGTGAAACTTGAACTTAGAGCACACAGAAGTCTTGGAGGGGCTGAGGAGACTGAATTTTATTAGTTTAATTTTAAAGTTAATTTTAGTTTGCCTTCTTCCCCCTCCATGCTCATATTATTAAAGCTTTGGTTTCGAGGAAGGAAATGCAAAATAGCATAAAATAGTTCTGCTTGCTAATGGCCCTGACCCTTTTGCTTTCTAGGTTAGAAGGACTGTGTAGGGGAAATGATATTCTGTCTCCATAATGGCACTGCTTGGTTTTGCATCCTATTTTAGCTGAAGGGTAAAGTGAATCAGATCTGTGACCAGTCACTCACTCTTTGCTACCAGATTGGGGTGCCCTTTACAAGGTTTTTCATTTTTTACATCCTGCTGGATTGTAAGATTTATTTTAGGAAACCCTGATTGGATTGAGAAAAAGCATGTGGTATAATTATGCTGACCAAAATGTGTCCCAGATTTTCCAGGGTGGTCCCCAATTCATGTAGCTGGAGGCTTTTCACTAAAGGCAGTTCATTTTGTGTATATCAACATGAGTTTGATAGAGGGTATATTTATGTACATGTCTGTGTGTGTGTGTCTCACACACACATACATGATCCTCCACACATGATTTATAGGTTTAATTGCATAAAGTCTTCTTAAGGATACTGTGGCTTGAGAGAAGGTGGCCCAGTCAGTATTGTAGAGATAGCTAATTGTCTGAGTGACCTTGTACAAGTCATTTCCCACTGCTGGGTCTCCTCAGTTCTGGACCACCTATGCACATTGTAGGATCTCATGAATCATGCTAGAGGGAAAAGAATGCCAGACCCTTTCAGCATTCTCTCCATTGTTGTCCTTTCTTTTCCTTTTCATGGTGTCTTTTGCAGTTGTCTCAGTATGTAAGAAATGTCACTCTTACCTTACATGTCTCACTCGCTTGTTTGCTGGAAACTAATTGACTGGGCTGGGTGTTTACTTTTTTTTTTTTTTTTGAGACTAGGTCTCGCTATTTTTGCCTGTGGAACTTGAAACTCACGTTGCCCGGGGTACCACAGACTCAAGCAATCCCAAACTTCAGCTTCCCAGGTAGCTGGGATTACAGGTGCATGCCACCACACCCAGCTATTTTTTTGGGACTAGGTCTCGCTGTGTTGCCCCGAGGGGGACTCGAACCACAATCCCCAGATCCTGATGTGACTCCATAAGTTGTCCGTGCCACCGTGCCCGGCCTATTTACATTTGTTATCTCGGTTGCTTAGCACAGTACCAGGCAGATCTACAAGAAAAAGTGACTGGAAATATACCAAAAAGATAATAATGGTGAGATAATAGGTGATATGTTATTCCCTATACTCTTTCATATTTTCCCTTTAAAAGAATTTATCATGAAATTATATATAAAGTCAGAAAAATAGAAGCCAACACTATCTTTTTCTTCTTTAGGCTGTCAGGATCAGAGAGGATGTGACGAGTCTGTTAAACAGTTTTCCACGCTGAAAGCTATTGTCACCTTCTCTGCCTCAGCTTCTGACATGTGGGAGCAGCTGATTCTTCCTTGAGCTCTCCCACAAATTAGTCTATGGCTTGATGATAGCAGCTGTGGGGTGTCAGACTGAGGACTGAGTCTACTAAGGATTGTCCCTTTTCAGGATTGATTTGATCTGTGTTATGGTAATCAAGCACAAATTGATATGTACATTGCATGTTTCATATATAGAAAGTCCCAGCAGTTAGATGGCACCCAGGAATCTTGACCACTTGACTGTGGGCAGAGCTGAGACATGGGCCAGGCTCTGTGCTATGTGTAAATATTTTTGTATGCGTTAGACACAAACCAATATTACATGGCAGGATTTATTTATACTTAAAGAGAATGATAAAGTAGAATAAATTGGCTATAGGAGTTAGCTTTCAGAGGGAGTTAGTAGGAAGGGCATGTAGTAATTTGGTTGTTTGAAATGGAATTTTGGTGGAGATGAAAAGACCTTTTCAGGATTCTGGAAGAAACAGCTTGCAGAAAGGCCTGTCAGTGAGAGTAAGTTCAGCTAAGTTTTAGATTTTGGAGTGGTAGGGGCATGAGCAATAGTGGAAACAAGGGAAAGAATTTGCAATGTAGAATGGAAGGATCTAAGTTAGGAGGACTAGGGAATTTGGACCAGGAGTTGAGAATTGGTCAGGTATGGAGAAGGGAACAAAGGCATATCTTTAGTGGAGGAAATGATACAATGTTATTTCTCAGGGCCACAGTTTAGAATGTGGCATGGAAATGGTGAAGAGCATGGCTCTGGATGCTGCTGCTTGGGTTGATTCCTGGCTCCAATTGTGTTATCTTTTTAGATTCCATTTTCCTGTCTCCAAAATGGTGATAATAATACCCTTTGTCATAGAATTGCTCTGGGAATAAAAGTGATGATTCATGTGAAATATTAGGCATGCTTTCTAGCACATCAAATGAGCCTAAAAAACAGCTATTGTATGCAAATTAATATTTTTAATACTCCTTTCATCAATATGGTAAAATTGTAATAAGCTTGGAAAACTAAATATTAGAGACAACCAGAATTATTCCATATGGGGGCTGAGTTTTAGAATACTTCAGAAAGATCTTTATTGGAACATACCACTCCAACCTCTCAGTTTGACTCCAAGTATGGACACTTACCATTTGCGAAATATTTATGTTAGCAGGTTCCTCAACTATAATTTTTGTTGTTTCCCTAGGCTTGGGGAAGATGATTAGATGATTAATTTGTTTATCTTATATTGCAGAAGATATACATAGATAGGAGCAAGATGACCTTTAGTTACAGTGTCTCTTCAGTTAGCATTTAACAATTTAATCAGCCAAGGCATCTTTGAAGAAATAAAGCAAGTCATGGGAGCAATGGTGGTCAGACTATTCTACATACAACCAAGAAGCAGGTAGTGAAACATTTGAAGTGACAGGGCAATTTCTTCTTGACCAAACTTAAGACCCAGTCCTTGAAGAATATGTGAATGATGAGAGAATTGCCTAAATAGGACTGCCCAAGCCAATTCAATAGCTCTTACTCTAGGACCTTAATTATTTCTTTGGTTGCTTTAGTTTACTAGTAGATTATCCCAAATTAAAATGCTATTACCTGCTGGGAGGGGTTCTATTTTTGTGTCATTATCAGTGGACATATTAGTGGAGAATTACACTCCAAGCCAAAGGACAACAGCCACAAACTCAACTGCCACTGTGACATTCAATTGTACCGGACATACGTGACTCTTTTTTAATCGGTAACAATGGTGAGCTGAGAGGATCCCCTGGGGGATGTGACTCATGCTGAGTCAGGTGCACATGGAGGTCCTATTGTCTTTTGTCAACAGTCCTTCCCATGCGCCAGCTGGAGTGCCAGTGGGATTGAGCTACATGTGATGGGGGAAAGGCCTTGCAAATCATGCCCAGCACTAGGGATCACTGTGGTGGCGGGCCCTGGATCCACAGTGGCAGCTAAAGTGGGCTCTAACCTGGGGTTGTTATTTGGTCCCCAAGAAGAAAGTGTAGAAGATGGACTTAAAACAGGAGAGCACCTATCTAGTGTTTGTGCCCATTACTGTTTTGCCCAGGTTATGGCCGTAACAATAGCTGCCTCCCAGGGACCAGCTCGGTCCTGTGTGGGACAGCTAATTCTTTCCACAGAAGTGACTAAGTGCCTGTACTGAACTTCAAACCAAGGCCCAGTGGAAATGAACTCTTTTGTCCTCTTCCCTATTTCATGCAGTCTCACTTACAGGGAGAGAAACACCTCTTTTTAAAAAAAAATTATTTATGTATATATATATATTTCATATCTTTATAATCCCCGGGGGTCACCCACCACCTCCCCTCCCTGACCACTCCCACTTGTTCCCCCCCTCAGCTGTGTACCCCAGTTCGATTGTTAGTTTGTTTTGACTTTTCCTCCTGACCTTTTGTTTGTTTTTTCTATGTTCCATATATTAGTGAAACCATGGTTTCTGTCTTTTTCTTTCTGACTTGTTTCTGCTAATATGATTTCTTCTAGGTGTGTCCATAAACTCATCTAATTTGTCATTTTTAATTGATGAGTAATATTCCATTGTGTATATATACACCACGTCATTTTCATCCAATCGTCTGTTTTGAGATATTTGGGTTGTTTCCATGTCCTTGCAATTATAAATAGTGCTGCAATAAACATCCGTGCACAGGTGTCCTTTTGTACCCACATTGAGGTCTCCTTTGGGTAGATTCTCAGAAGAACTATTACTGGGTCAAATGGTAGTTCCATTTTCATTAGTTTGAGGGTCCTCCACACTGCTTTCCATAGTGGCTGAACCAGTTTACATTCCCATCAGCAGTGTAAGAGTGTTCCTTTCTCTCCGCGTCCATGCCAGCACTTGTTGTTGCCCGTTTTTTTGATGTAGGCCATTCTTACTGGTGTAAGAATGTGGTTTTGATTTGCATTTACCTGATTTCTAGGGATGTTGAGCATTTTTTCATGTGCCTGTTGGCCTTTTGTATTTCTTCTTTGGAGAAGTGTCCTTTTAGTTCTCCCCATTTTTTGATTGGACTTCTTGTGTTGTTTTTGTTTAGTTATTCTGTAGAGCTTTTTATCACCATTTAAGAAAAGAATGAATCTCCCTTCTTTTACTTAGAAACATCTAGTCCCTTGGTGTCAGGCCTTTTGAATTTGGCCCCCAAACTGGGTGGTGTCCGTTGTTTATCCTCCCATTGCTACCATTTCCCTTTCTTCCAGAATTAGATTGCAGTATTCCTTTGGGTCAGTATCTCTCCTTCAGTCTTAGCCCATCTATGCTGGATGCCCTTTACCTTCATACATGTGATGTGTGTATGCATGAGTGTGTGTGGATGACCTGAACTTGACCTTAGCATCACAGCGTTGAATCTGAGATGGATGGAAGTTAAACTGGACTGATGGACCAGTAGGTATCAACTCTGGAGTTTTAAATGTTGTTGAAAAAGAGGTGCCTTATTTCTTCTGGGATTGCTAACTTGGTGAACTTGAAAATACTAGTAGAAATTGAAGGAAAAGGGCCGGGCACGGTGGCTCGTGCTTGTAAGCTTCAGCCTATGAAGCGGCCGGGGCTAGGGATCGCGGTTCGAGTCCCACCTGGGGTCCGTAGCGAGACCTAGTTCCAAAAAAATAGCTGGGCATGGTGGCGCGCGCCTGTCATCCCAGCTACCTGGGAAGCTGAGGCTGGGGATGGCTTGAGTCTG
>PVHY01001943.1:64905-79281 GCA_004024945.1 Uropsilus gracilis | reverse complement strand
CAAATTATCTTTTTAGTTTGAACAGGTGTGTGTATCACTTAGAATCTAAATAGTCTTGAGTAATAAAGGCCATGTTCTAGAACATCAAAAAGGTGTGAGATAAAAATTTAAAATTTATATTTTTCTGATGACTGCTTTTGTATGCCCTCTCTGGTATACAAACACCCTGTCACCATGCAGTGACCACAGCAAGCTTGAGTAGCATGGGGGGGTGGGGTGGACACAATTCCTATGACTGTTGGCCATTTGAACACAGAGGGGCAAATCCAAGGCAATGTTTATTTGGAAAATTTCCTGAACCAAGACTCCCAGATAACTTATGTTTTTCCCATTTGCATTCTGTATCACTGGAAGCCTAGGCATATACTGACCCTCTGGGTTATGTAGTAGAGATGTAGAAATCATGTCCTGAAATGGAAAGTCAAGTGTATCTTGAGTAATGAATTCAGGAATCTGAAATTTTTCTGAAAAATATTAAAGTTCTAAAATCATAATTTTAGCGCTTGCCTGGACCCTATAGTGCTCTTAGTTCAACCCCTCATTTCAAGATGAAAAATTCAAAGAGACAAAATGGTTTCACTAAGATCTCATGGCTAATATAGTTGTATAACACTGTCACTGTCACAGATGTAGGCAAAGAGAGAGGGTCTCTTTGAATACTTTATGGAGACCAGAGACTAGACCCTTTGCTGACCATAGGACACTGATGTTGCATGTGACACACCCCAAGTGAAACCAGCAAAAGAGGACTTTATTTCTCCAACAGTTGAAATGTCCACAAGTGGTTTAATTAAGGATGCATCCAAGAGTTCTTTATTATATAGTCTCCCTTGTATTAATCACACCACTTCCTCCTTTGTTGACTTTAGTTCTCTAGCAGATTCTATCCACTTAGTAACTTCTGGCAACAGTAAATTTTTTTCTACCAGATTATTAATTCTAGCTGATCAAGAGCTTCTGTTTTCCAGTAGTTCCAGCAGAACCCCAAAGCTCATGTTCATGCACTCAAAGGGTCATTCCTGAATCCCTCTGTGTGACAGGAACTGGACAGAGCTGTTAGCTGCATGGGCCACTCTGGAGTCTGGCAGCACAGGCACTGAGGTCTCTGCTCAAACCATCTGATGGGAGACAGAGTGGGGGTGGGGCAACAGCGAATATGCTGTTGTCGAGAATAATAGTACCAGAAATAGTTACTGCCCACTATCTTTTCTTGAATAAGGAAAGAGTCTGAGAGTCAGAGGAAGTCTGAAGATTTTATTTTGGGAGCTAAGACCCAAGGTTTAGTAATGGTATCTGGCTCTAGGTCTGCAAATTGCACTTGCAATCCAGTAATCCATCCTCTCAAGTTTTACTCAACTGCAGAGATGAGATTTTTGTTGGAGAGGTGTCAGTTTGGTCAAATAGCCTCATCTTATTGGAGTGCCTCCATTTTCTGACTGGTAGGGCGCGACGCCAAGCATATCTCAGACAAATATCTGTATTGTTTGTGGCGTGATTGTGACTTCCTGTCGTCCAATTTAGTTTTCTGACTTGCTTTTCACTGTCTGGGTCATTTGATATTACATCTGGTGCTTCCTGTTTTTTTAGTCTCCGACTCTAGTCATCCGACTGTAGAAACCAAGGGTCAACTTCTTCGTAAGTGATGCCGACTTTAGTCACTTGTTTTGGTATACTAATTGAGATTTGCGTAAGAAGAGTTGTCAGGTGTCTGCTGGTTTTCTCAGCTACAGATACTTCCCTATTTATGAGTTTTTGTTTTGCAGACATTGGGACTTTCTCCTCCGTGTGTGAACGTGGTAGGGGCTTGATCACCCCCAGCTCCCACCACCAGTTCAGTAGTGGTTCTGTCTTCCAGAAGGGGAGTTTCTGAATCCATAGCTCCGAGTCCTATGGGTCTGACTCGCAATGAAGCTGTTTTGATAGTGACAGGCGCTGCCACTCTCCTGGTGCCTCCTCTGTCTCCTTTTTCTCTTTTCAAAAAAGTCAGCTCTGAGGAAATGCCTTTAGTCAGCCTAAAAAGAAAGCTGCCTAACACAGTATTGCTTATTTTCATAAAAGAAAGAAAAATACTTTAGTTACTGAAACTTTCATTTCATTTAATCTTTCCACAGAACAGCCTGACTTGACAGGAAGGAGGTAAAGTCCCAGCACATTTGTATCAAGGAATAGATAATTTTGATGATCACCTATCAGCTTCCTGCCCCCCCACCCCCACCCCGAGGAGCTTTGCTGACCTGAGCTGCTGGACTTTATTTCTTTTTTTCGTTAAAGTAGAGGGATGGATTCAGGGAATTTTCTAAGATAATTGTAGAGAAGAAATTCAATTTGCCCTAAAGGCCATGGCAACTTTTGGGAGGGATAAGAAGCACTTGAGACTTGGCATTTCGCTCCTTCTCTGTGTGAAGCCTTCAGCGAACAAAAGAATCCTTGGACATAGTGGTTGTGAAGAATCAGAACATCACTGTATACAGTTCTGCCTGTGTCCCCTCAGTTGGACTTTACAATAACTCAGTTCCCAGAGGTAGTTCGCCTTACCAGTCTGTTGTGGCAGGCATGAGGTTGATGCTAAATCTACCTCACCTCAGACTGAGGTGCCTCTGGGACTGGTTTTCCAGTGTTTCTGCCAACACAAGGCAGGGAAATTCCCTTTTGTCTCTCAACCTCCCCTTGCTGTCTTTTCTTTGTGTTGAAAATCTGTCTAGCCAAATGTGTTGTTCTGTGTGTGTAAGATGTGCATACTAACAACATGGTGAGCTCAACCCTTAACACTTAAAAGCCAGTGCTTCCATGATCTCACTGTCGGAAGCAATACTCCTTAGTGATTTCACTTTAGAAAAAAAAAAAAAAAAAAACAAACCCAGCAAATTTGTAAATAAGACAAAACAAACAAGAAACCTCACATCAAACAAAAACCAAAACACAACAACAAAAGTCCAAGCCCTTATTCCCAGGTAATACTTATGGTGACCTCATTTCTTCTCTGAAGCCACCTCATGAGGTCAGGAGGACAGAACTGTGGATGGAAGGGTTTAGATGGAAAGAGAACAGGTTCATGCAGCATCAGTGAGCTCCCAAATCCAGGGTGGATTTCAAAGCTGCTGTTTCATCTTTGGTAATCAAAAGAAACAAATAATCAAATCACAGAATAAAAATAGCCTCTCATCCAGATGGACAAAAATTTCAGGTGTAACTTCACTTGCCAGGAAAGCTATCCAGTGCAGATGGGACTACGACAAGGTTATCAACATCATTAGCGCAGGGCAGACAGATACCTGGAGCCCAACTGGAGATTTCTAGAGTCTCCTTAAATCCAGCTTCTGGGTGGAAATTGTATCCTCCCCTGGAGCCCTGACAAATACCAACCAGCACTTTAAATGTTTCCTCAGTGCCTGCAAAGAAGTTGGCAGCTCACCTTGGATTCTAGTCTCTCTCACTTGGTTTGTCTGTAAAATAGGTGTTTTGTATGGATTTCTGAGGTGCTTTGTACAGGACCTGGTACCTGCAAGTAGTCAGTGTAAGGAAGCTATTACCAGCAACCTGCTGGATAAATATGGTCCAATTTCCTTAAACTATTTGATATTCCAATGAGCTGCCATTTTTGATTATAATGATAATCACAGATACTATGATTTTTAAACATCTTTCTTTAAAAAAAACTTATTTACAGATAACTTAGCATTGAAGTATAGCCTCCAGGATGACATGACCTAGGTTCATGTTCAGATTTCAGCTAGTATCTGCAGTGTGATCCTCAACATCTCTGAGTCTGATTTTCATGTGAAAGCTGGGGCTAAGAGCAGCATACCAGATGGTGTTGTGTTTGTTTATGAGAATTATATACAAATAGATCAATTAATGGTTGTCCTTATAACATTTTTATTAGGAACCTACTGTGTGTTTAGTGTTCTTATAGCCAATTTCACATTTTGTCATTACAGTAATATTCTTGTGAGGTAGGTAGATATTATTTGTTTTTTATGGATGAGGGAACTAAGGCACAAAAGACTAAGTAACTTATCTGAGATCACATAGCAGGTAGATGGTAGAAACTAGATACTTTCACATTGCTCTTTACCTGAGTCCTGCGTAATACACATTTTATACCAGTCCCAGGGGTCCTACTTTCTAGCTTTTGGCATCTTCAGTATCCTGTCTAGTCTGGACATGGTTCTTGTTTGTGGCTTTGTCTTCCTCCATGATGTCCACAGGCTTCCTATTCCTGCTTCTGTCACCTTTGCTTCTTCATGCCTGTTGCCTCTACTGGTCTCAGGCATCCTCTTCTTTTTTTTTTTTTTTGAGACTCGGTCTTGCTGTTTTGCCCGGGCAACCACAAGCTCATGTTGCTCCGGATACCATGGACTCAAGCGATCCCCAGCCTCAGCTTCCCAGATAGCTGGGATTACAGGTGCGCACCACCACACCCAGCTATATTTTGGGACTAGGCTTCACTATGTTGGCCCGGGCAGTTCTCAAACCTGTAGACTCAAGCAATTCCTAGTTCCAGCCTCGCTCCTAGGCTGCGATTAAAGGCACATGCCTCTGTGCCTGGCCTCAGGCATCCTCTTGATGCCAGGGCCTGGGCCTGTCCCTGCTTTCTCAGTGCTGGTGGTTGGCTTGGCCCACAGCCAAACTTCACCCAGTGTATGTAAAATTAGTAATTTTTGAGTGCAAGGTGGTGATGGTGGGGGTTTTGGGGTGCAGGCCATCCCACCCACACTGTCTGCTTACCTCCATCTCTGTTACCTGGCACCGACAGTGCCTGGGTTGTCCTGACCACATCTGTGGCCCGTGGACTCCACTTCCTCCTGAGTCATCAGTACTCCATGTACTTTGAGCTCGACTGCCTCTCTCTGGCAGGTTCACCTGTGTCCAGTGCCTGGCTTGGGGTTTCACATCCTACAACAATCCCAGACAACCTTTGTGTTGTGCTAAATGACCGAACTATTCCAGGTCACAGTATCCTTCAGGCCTCTGGGGCTGGGCACTGACTGTTGACTGCTGTTACCAAAAGCTCCCCAACATGTAGGCTTCTGTTCATCCATCCACTGCCCCCTGATCTGAGTCCTACTGATCTAGGTGAGCAAGGAATTCAGTTATAGACAATGTCTCTCAAACCTGGATTTGCTTTAGAATCACCTAGAGTACTTTTTACAAATATAGATTCCTAGACCCCACTCGAGACCTGTAGAAGCAGAATCACTGGGAGCAGATTTATGGGAATCCATACATTTAAGCTGCTTTCAATGTGTCTCTTAGGACAGGCAGAACCTCTAGTCTGAGAATTCACTGTATAGCAGATGCGCTGAGAGATCTCGAAGATAAGATAGAGGCTGCTAGATGGGAACACTATCCTGTCTCACCCCTTGTCTTTTGTGCTTGGACTCAGTGGCCTCTAACAATCCTCAGTACTTACTTCTTACCAGACAGGGGTAGGGAGTCTTGTATATGAAGCTGCTGGGGGCAGGGGTGATGGCCGTTCTCCTCACTGCTGTCTCCATTGTTAACAGCACAGCCTGGTATCTAGTAAGCATCCTATTAATATCTGGGAAAGAATCTGTAGATTTATTCCTGATTCCCTTTAGGACCATGAGAGGTCTCTATTTCTATACCCTGTGTGAGTATATCTGTGTATAAGAGGTGGACAGGGAGAACATCACACTAAGATGAGAAACCCTCTCAGCTTTGCAGTCCAGTAGGTCTCCCTCCAGGCCCTGATCTCCCAGGAGAATGGGGGATTGAAGCTGAATCCGTGATCCTGCCAGGACAAAGAATTTTGGGGCAGGGCTGTACCTCTCTTTTGGGGGAGTATGGAGTTGGCCATAACAGAGATTGGCCAGGGCTGAGCTTTTGAGTAAGTGAGAGGCGGCTGGCATGGGGTAGTCATTAAAACAGTAGTTGACCTCCTGGCAGCTCAGGGGAGGCCCTGCAGACCTTGGCCCTCCACACTGGCCCACTGGGACCCTCAGAGAGAGGCCCATCCATCACAGGAGTCTCTTGGGAGGGCTGCGGGCGTTTTTCTGCAAGTCAGTTATGGGGCTCTGTTTTCAGCACAGATCTTGTCAAATTCAAGCTGTCAACCGCACAGACCCTGAAAGCCTGTCACAGACCCCTGGGGTTTGCATGCGGCAAGTGACCTTGAGGGGGCTCTGCTGAGTGTGGGGCTGTGGTGATAAGAGGGACAAATGAGAAGAAGCCACCTGGGCCGATAGCACATTGTGCTAGTCCACACCACCCCCTCTGTGTTTGTCCTGCAGGGACACCCAGGCAGCTGCGCTGAATATGTTTTTCCCGTTACCCTTTCGGTTGCCTCTCTCCTTCTGAGAGAACCTGCAATGATGTAGTGCACAGAGCAGGCTAAGGATATGGACTGGATTTGCCTCTCAAAACCTGTATGGTGTTGGGCAAGTTACTTAATCTGTCAGAATCTGTTTGCTCAGGTTGTGGTAAAGATTATGTGAGAAGATACCCTGCTATGTACAGAGCCTATCATGTTATAATTTCTCAATAAAATGATCAGTTATTACCAGTTTTATGGAGGTAAAGCACAAAGCAGCTTGGGTCCCTGTATGGTTTTTGCTCATTTTAGCATGATTTTTAACTCCACTTGGCCTCAAAACATCCTAATGCGCATTCAGAGGTGAATCAATAGAGGTGGCACTGGGATTGGAGGCCAAGTCTCCTGCCTGTGTTGCCTCCCATCTTGATCTTCAGATGGTTTGCTGAGGGACTGGACAGTCTCACCACACCTGTGAGGGCACAGTGGTCTGGGTGCGCTTCAGAGGAACACATACTGGCGCCTGTGGGGCCCTATGGTGGAGAGCAAAGCTAACCAGATTGAAGACTCTCTCAAGGCCAGCTCTGGGGTATCTCATCTGGGCTGTGGGTTACTTCATATCTGGGCTATAAATTGCTCTTGAAATCACCTGAACTAAAATGAGTCATCTGAACAGACTATGAAAGGTAAAGAAGACTAAGAGCAGATGTGAACTTTGAGGAATCTGGAGGCCAGAGAGGTTAGAGAAGCCTCACTAAGAGTGAGGAATTCCTCATCAATTAAAAATGACAAATTTAATGAATTTATGGAAACCTGGCTATACCTGGAAGAAATGCTAGCAGAAACGAGCCAGATTTAAAAAAAAAAAAAAGAGCTAGAAACCAAATGGTTTCACTAATATATGGACAACCAAATGAAAGTACACAACAGGAGGGTGGGGACCAGTTGGAGCGGTCGGGGAGGGGAGGTGGTGAGTGACCCCCAGGGATCAAAATGATATGAAATATATATATATATAAAAATTATTTAAAAAATTTTTAAAGAAAAGAGTGAGGAATTGCAAAGCTGCTAGACAATAGCAGGGACTGATATTGATGTGTAAGGAGCCTGTGTTCAGTCTCCTGCAGTGGCCTATTTAAAGGGCCCAGAATGTTCTAGAAATCTCCCTGAGGGGAAGCCAGGGTCCCCTTATCTATCACTTCTGGTGAGTATTGGTTGTTGGGACGGATCCCAAACCATGTCCTCCTCAGCAGGAAACATTCTAGGTTGGAAGAATTTGGATAGAAATGATAGTACTCTCACAGTCACAGGATAATTCTCTACCAGCATTTATTAAGTACCTCCTAGGTTAGGGTGAGATATAAAAAGTTACAGGGCCAGGATTGGTGGCTTTGCCCCTCTGTTTCATTGGAGACCATGACTTCTTGCTAAGGTAAGGTCTTGAAGTGTCTCTCAGGAGGGTTTTGTCCTTTGATTCTCCCCTGAGATCAAACTGGCAACTGGTGGAGGACTTTTGGAGATAGACAGTGACCCAGGGGGCCTTAAATTGCAGACAATGGAAACTCTCACCTGGAAGCAGGGCTGGTGAGTGCAAGGGTAAAGGGAGAGGTTAGTGGTTGTGAGGCAGTCAGCAGGATTGACCTGGACCTGGCCTGTCTGTGCAATTACTCAGAGGCACAAACTATATTTCCTACTGGCTCTTTAAGAAAGGCATCGACCTTATGATATGCCAGGGCAGAGTGGAAACCCCAGAGAGTATGACCAAACCTCTTCTGTGCTGATGGTCACGTAGACTCTGGTTCAGGCATTGTGAGTGGTGTGGGAGCTAGTCTGTGATGGCACTATTTCCACAGCCAGGCACACCACGTTACCTCTTGGTAACCCTGGTCTGCTTTTGTCTCCTATCATGTTAGTGACTGTGGGCCAGTCATTTTCTCTTTCTCTAGGTTTTAGGGTTTGGACTAGATTTATGTTTTTCAGAATGTGGTTTTGGGTACCACACACAAGCACAAGCTAAATTTAGGGAGTCAGTAAATGAGCTATTTATTCCATTATGTATTCATTTTAATGGTTATTAGGAAAAAATTTAATTTTGTATCTTTATGGCTATTATTACTTGGAGTAAAACTAAGTATATTTAAGTAAGAAAGGTGAGTCAATTGATAAGAAAAAAATCAGGTAAATAGTGTTGGTTGGTGGTGTCATTAGAACTACAATGATGGCTGGGCATGGTGGTGCATGCTTGTAAGTGACAGCTTATGAAGTCGCAGTGGGGTCTGGAGATCGCGGTTCAAGTCTCACCCAGGGCAACACAGGGAGACCTAGTCCCAAAAAATAGCTGGGCGTGGTGGTGTGCTCCTGTAATCCTAGCTACCTGGGAAGCTGAGGCTGGGGATTGTTTGAGTCCATGGACCACGGGCAATGTGAGCTTGCGGTTCCACAGGCAAAATAGCAAGACCTACTCTCAAAACAACAACAAAAACAAAACAAAACAAAACAAACCCCCAAACCCTACAATGTTATTTAAAAATGCAAACCACATATGAAGTTTAAAATATTTTATTAGTCACAGAAAAAACTTCTACCTGTTAAGGGAATAGGTAAAAGTATTTTTAATAATAGATATTTTATTTAGCCTGATTTATGTAACATGCTTTGATATCACTAGGAGAACTATTTAGAGCTATCATATTTCTTTATAATAAGCCTGTCTATTGTCAATGACTCAGGGGCCATATGTGGCTCTGGCTTCTGAGCTGAATGTATAGTTTCAGGTGGCATCTAGGCTGCTGTATTATGGAGGTGGAAGATGAATTTCTGCAGCCTCGACTCTAACTTTGATGCTTCTCCCACACAGTCATTCTCTAGCCTAAGCCAGAATTGCTTTCACTCACTCACAAATTGAAGCCACTTTTGTGTCTACACCTGCCTCTATTTTACCCCTTTATCCTGCAACGTCCTCATCAGTTGCCCACCCTATGTGTAGGGAGTATTACAGGTTGGTCACTGATAAAACTTTGCCCATTTTGAAAGTCAGCTAAAAATGGTTTTGAGTCATTTCTACAGCCTGGTCGTTGGCCAGCAGCAAGTCTGTACATATTTACCAGTCATGGATCACCTTCTCTAACTCTTAGCAGGTGAGGGGGTAGGGCAAACTCTTCTGCAATTCTCTTGACCTCATTATCATTCTTTTTTTTTTTTTGGAGACTAGGTCTCGCTATGTTGCCTTGGGTACCACGGACTCAAGTGATCCCCAGCCTCAGCCTCCCAGGTAGCTGGGATTACAGGTGCCTGCCATGGTGCCAGCTGCTTTGTTGAGACCAGGTCTTGCTATGTTGCCTGGGGTAGTCTCGAAACCACAAACTCAAGTGATCCCAAGCCTCTTGCCTCCCAGTGCTTGGACAACAGGCTTGTGCCACCTTGCCTGGCTAATTATCATTCCATTATGCTCATCTGAATCATCTGGGGATCTTCTTTAAAATGCAAGGGTGATTTTGACAACATTTGCATCGGACATAATGTGATTCTGAACAGGTGATTCTGATGCATATGAAAGTTTGAGAATCATTGCCTGAATTTTATTTTTATGGGAGATAGTGTGGAGATGGCTCATAAGAGAGTGCCAAATGGGAATTTTGGAGGCCTTGTCATTTAAGATATAAGTCAAGAAAAGGAAATGTAAGCTAATCCCACCTTATACTCATGACTGAAATAATTGGAAATGCTCCTGAATTTGCCACAAAGGACTCAGCATCAACACAAATTTGCCTTAGAAGAAATACCTGCTAAATTGTAACCAAACTGGTAATCAACTCCCTAGGCCCTTAATGACTATTATTTCTAAAAAGAGTTCTCACTCTCATCCCCCATTTGTTATCCCTACCATTTTATCCCCTGTAATGCCCTCCAGGGACCAATTAATATTATCTGAATGGAAGCATGAGTCATAAGCAGGAATGAGGTTGATGAGGTTGTCCTGGATCAGATTTCATTATGTGCACATGTGCACCCGTGTGTGTGTGTGTACACGAACATGTGCATACAGCATTACATCACAAGGAAGACTGTCCACCTGTGCCCTGAATCTCATGTCCATCAAGAAAATCATCTTCCCATCCCACTGCAGGAATAAAGCCCTCAGGACTCATGGATTCCAGATGGAGAGGTAAACTGAAATCAAATCTTGTCAAGGAAAGGAACAGAAAAATTGTCAGGCACAAATACAATGAGTTGGACCAAGATTCAAGAGAAAACAGAAGAATTCTTAAAGTTACTGGGGAGAGAATTTAGAGTCTTTTAAGTTCTGCATTTGATATTTTTCAGTGACTGTCATTATTTTCTAATAGGCTAAGACGTTGAGACCTAGAATGTTGTATCAGCCAATGGGTAGGTAGTAGAGCTATAGTCAAGTGGTTGGGAAGTTGACTCCAAAGCTAGTGATTTTTGCTGATGCCAAAGTGCTTTCCCATGATAGCAAATGCTAAACCTATTTCTGTGTTCACTGCCTGGGTTACTCCTTGTGGAGAAAAAGAAGGCATGAAGATCAAGTTAAACCACATTTCTGTTGAAGACAAATCTTTATTCTAGGCCCTGATGGCCCTAGAGGAGATTGCCCTCCCTGCCACCATCAGTTCCCATGCTGCACTTGTGATAGTGACTCTTTATCTGAGAACTATTGTACTATCAGTCTGAGTTCACATACATCATACCAGTGAGGGACCCAACGGGTGGTATAGGTAGATAGGATACTGGAAGGAATAATAGGAGAGTTGTGTAAGAATGACCAAATGAACAGAGACTGGGCATGATCAGAATAGAAACGAGGGGCAAAGTGCCAGAGGAAACTGCTGCCACTCCCCACCTGGAGGCACAAATGGTGTGTTTTCTCAAACCCATACACTTCCCTGTCAGAGGGCCCCTGGAGAGAAACTGTGGGCATAGTTTGAAGGATGCTGCTTCTGTCTAAACAGCAGCGACCGTAAGGGGTATCTGAGCCATTCTCCTCTCTGACTTGGAAGCTGGCTCTAAGGACTGCACCAGGAGTTGACTTCCAGTTGAATGTTGCAAATCGCAGCAGGAGATCCAAAAGTGGAAAATGAGAGAGTTTGGTTTTTTTTCTGTGTCCTGACTCTCTGGTCCTATTTGCGTTCTTCCATCACTACAGATCTTACAAGGCATCTGTCCTTCTTCTCTGGCCCCCAACTGGGACGAAGCAGAGAAAGGAGATATTAGGGTTCTGGTTTCTTAGCCCCTCAAGATGCCACAGTGTGTTCACAACACACTATTCCATGCCTGTCTCTCTGGAGACTTCCTTGGCTGTTGTCCTTAGCACTTGGTCATACTCAAAGTGAAGGGAGCTGAAGGGAAAGTTGACTTTGAAACTGTGGACCTATTGAGGTTAGAGTGGTTTCCTGTCCCCATTAAGAAGAACCATATTTGTCACACACATTGATAGATGAGTTTCTGCTTCTCAGAGTTTTGCATGGTAAAAGGACACAGAGATACATGGGATTCCCACACTCCCATTGCTCCCCAAGGAAATGAGTTATCCCAGCAAGTTCTATCATCTTTAATATGGAAGACATATTTTTTTGGCACTCATGCCTTGAAGTCAGTCTGTCAATCTGGCTTTGTTTAACTTCCCTGGGAAGCAGTGCTATGGGAAGGACTGTTAAATGTTTCCAAAACATGTTTTGAAAAGAAGTCACCAGAAGGAGAAACAATTTGCCAAAAATAACTCAGTCACCCATCACGGCATTTTTATTGTTTACTCTAAAGAATTAAAAACCCCAAACCATCAAACCCAAGTGTGGCCCAAATTTTATGACTTGACCCAAGGGAGTTTCATTTAGAAGGACATATATAGAGTATATAAAGTGCCCAGGGTACAGAGTGGATACAATAATGGCCAAGGGTATGACACGGGCAGGCTGAGTTGCTGGAGTCTCAGTGGTCATTACTCTTTATTCCTGTCTGCTCAGCTACCCCAACCCCAATCTTGTTCTTTCTAGAGCTGCTAGCTATAAACAACTGCCCATATCATAGGAAATAACGGGCCCTTCATCACCATTGTGCCGCCTCTCCGATTTCAGTTAGGAGTCTCTCGTTTCTCCAATCGTTTTGGCAACTCCTTGACATGTCTTTTTAAAATTTAACCTCTGTTCTGACTCTTATCCACATTTGACTCTTAAGGGTAAAATCCCTGCTCTAGCCTGTGTCTCTAGAACTTCACTCTCTGGATTTTCATGTGGCCTCCACACTCCCCCTACTTCCACAAATGTGTGTGAGGTGTGGGGAGGGAACATAAACTCTATTCTTGGCCTTAGAAATGATAACTGGTTCCCCATGATAAGGGAAATGCAAATTGAAACTCTGCAATACCATTTACATCTACCAGATTAGCAAAAATTAATTAAACCTGACAACAACAGGGATGGTGAGATGTGGGCATAAAGGAACTCTGGTGCGAGTGTAAATTGGTATAGTCGCTTTGGAGAACAATTGGGCAATATTGATTGAAGTCAAAGACATGTTCCTGCTATGAAACATCTATCCTATAACTGGGTATTTAGCTTAGAGGAAAGACCATATTAGTGTACAGATTCATTTGTGCATATGCGTGTCTATCAGCACAGAATGCTGATTATACAGTCGACGAGCTCTGGTTTATGGAATGTGCTCATAGAATTGAATATGCTCTGCAGCAATTCGTATCAGCATGGTAGACCAAATTTTATCAATATATCTAAATTCTAAAAGGTTGAGTAAATAAACAAGTTGTAAAAGGACATATTTGTGCTATATACATATGCACAATATATAAATGCAGTTTGTATTAAAATGCAAATATGATTTTTAATAATACATTTGTATTTATTAAAAAACATAAACCTACCTGAGAAGGATATAGAACAATTTCAGGTTAATAGTTACTTCTGGGGAAGGAGGAATAAAGGAGGAAGATATGAAACTCTATCTGGACATTTTTATTTCTCTGAAAGGAGAGAGAGAGAATAGAGAGGTTTAACGTCAGTATAGTAAAATATGTAATCTGAGTGATGGGCTTATTAAAGTCTAGTTTATCATTTTCTCTACTTCTCAATGAAATGTTTCATATTTACAAATTTAAAACAATTTATAAAACCTATTTCTCAGACTTGCTATTGTCTGGAATGATTGACTCTAACTCATAACACCATAGAACTGTGTCTTCATGTGGTGACAGGGCCTTTGAGGACATCTGGTCAACCCTCATCAACTTTCACTCTTCCGTGAATTGCCCCTAACTGGTGTGACCACCTGCCCTGACACAGAGCTCGTACTGGTGGGGCTTCCCCCAAGTAGACCACTGGGAGAGCTATTGACCATATCAAGTTGGCCTCCCTAGGCTTTACGTTGTCCATCCCTGTTCTATCCTCCTACCCTCAAGGTTCCCAACACAGTGTACCAGAGCTACTGGGAATCAGGAGCCCTCGGGCCACGCTGGCAGGGAACTAGGGAAGAATGGGGAAGCTGAAGGACTGAAGCTACCCCCTAGGTGTTCCTCTTTGGAAAGGCTGGCTTTTGAAGGGACTTGCCAGGACTAGACCTCTGAGAGGAGGAAGTTGGTTCTTAGGGCAAAATTCCGTTAATGTGCAGCAAACTGCCCTGCTCTGCTGCTTTCCCAGGGCTCACTTCCCCAAATTTGGGCACGTGAACAGTTGCAGCAGCCTGGTGGCAGCACGCCCTCAAGACCAGCAGCCCAAGCAGCTTCTGAGGCAGTGACTCATGGGGACCCTCCAGGGTGTTGTCCTCTGCCCTCTCTTCCTTGAAGTCAGGTGGAAAAAGAGGTCACATGCCTGAGATGCTTTGTGTTGGTCAGCTTTCAAAAGAAAGCCTGACACCCCAAAAAGCTTCCCCTGATGCTCTTGTGTTTTGTTAAATTGTACCCAAACTCAGGACCTGGTTAGCAGATTAAAAATACATACCATAGGTGCAAATGAGAACCTGTTTTACATACTGCAAATAAAACAGGACTCCTTTAATTTGGGGAGGACCACCATCTTTTAGTTTAGTTTTTTTTTTTTTTTTTTTTTTTTTTTTTTTTTTTTTTTTTTTTTTTT